>JAKOGI010000414.1:0-50000 GCA_029747015.1 Carnegiea gigantea | reverse complement strand
ATCTTTCTCTTTAACTCCCCCTTGTTGGGTATATAGAGTTTGTTTGAAACCTCAAGGTTCCATCCTCATATATTAAAAATTAGGTGACTTCCCATGGCCGACATTTTATCGAAGCCTCTCCAACTTAGCATCATCTTTTTGACTTGCCCAAATCTCTTCTATTATGGAAGGTTGCATCTCTAATGCTGATAACAAACAATCTATGTACCTTGGCAACACAAGTTCGATACCCATGTTTTTAAGGTCTCTTAGAATGTCAGGTTAGGTACTTATCATTGTGTTTAACCCATGTTGGGTCTTCCTACATAGTGTATCTGCTACCACATTCGCCTTCCCAGGATGGTATTGGATTTGCAGATCATAATCCTTAAGTAATTCCAACCATTGTCGTTACCTTAAATTGATCGCTTTTTGGGTAATGTTGTACCTTAGGCTCTGGTAGTTGGTGTAAATCTTGTATGGCATCCCGTACAGGTAGTGTTGCCAGATTTTCAAGGCAAAAACCATTGTAACTAACCCCAGATCGTGAGTTAGGTAGTTCTTTTCATGAGGTTTGAGTTACCTAAGGCTATTACCTTGTCGCCTTGCATCAACATATAACCTAACCCATTCTTAGAGGGATCACTGTAAATAGTATATTTCTTCCCTTCTACGGGTAAGGTAAGAATTGGCGCTGCGAGTAAGTGTCTCTTTAGTTCTTCGAATGCCTCTTTACACTTGTCAGACCACTCAAATTCAGTCATTGACCTCAACAAGTTGGTCACTGGAGATGCTATTTTTGAAAAATCTTTCACGAATCTCCTGTAGTATCCGCTAAACCTAGAAAACTTATAACCGCACTAAAAAAACAAAATCTAACTAATCTAATATTTCCAAGACACTCCTAAAAGACTACTCTTTGGGCGGGTAAACAAAATTTATATTAAAGCTTATAAATTTAAGAATTAAAATTGACAAACTAAATAAATTAACTAAAAGGCAACAAATAGTTATCAAAGATACCAAATTTATGAAAAATACTTAGTATAATCTATATCCACCAAGCCAATTAATATTTATCATCAACACACAAATTGATTTTATCCATGAGTTAGACTGCAGAAGATACCCACTAGTGGATCTTCCCCATTTTTCCTTATATTATAGTTTATTTAGATCCAGCCCTAATATAAACCCTACTAGTTTTGATAACCTTAACACCAGTGTAAGAATTTAATCAAACTAGAGCATTACGTATTAGAAAAACATCATCTAATGCCTTGTAATTAATTTATCAATAAATTGATTTAACAAAGATCTATAACGATGACATAATTAAAAGAGATGAGTTTGAGCCATCCATGATTAATTAGGGTGATACTTATGCCTAAAAGACAATAACATTTACGTATTAAAGCCTTTTAAACTATCACATGAATTCGTATTAAACTAATTATCATACATTCTAATTAATCTAACGCGAATATTGTAAACGATGAATACTAATCGTTATAAAATTATGAATAAAAATCAACTAGACAATAAAGCATAAAACTTGTTTCAAAATAATTAATTTAGTATGGTTTCAAATAGATTATACTAAGTACAAGAAAATTACTCCCTCATATTAAATATGAAATCACAACATTTAACTAAAGACTTTATGTCAACACTAAACTAAACTAAAAAAATAATAAAATAAAATAAAAATAGGGAAAATGGCACCAGAATGATATTGCTTGACCTTGAGATGAATGTGGGCGATGATGATTGATGATGATACGTGAATGTGTGTTAGGCATGAAGATGATGTATGGTGTGAGGATGAGATGCTGGGTTTGTTGGCGAGAAGAATGTGACGTGAAGGTGTGGCGTGAGATGTGAGCGTAGCGAAGAGGTGAGGCGCCAAGGGTTTTATAATATTATTTTCTAGGGTTTTTCTTTTAGACTCCTTTTCTTCCAAGTCTTCTAGTTTCTCTTCAATTAGGAGTAATAATTTTGTAACCCTAGCCCAAATAAATCATTATGGAAATAATATTTTTTCATAAATCATTATTTTTTGATCGACTTGATAACTTAGCGTGTAAAATCCGAACTTTGACGTCTTCTCTTCTCCTCTTTATTTTATTAACGCTTAACCTGAAAAATATATAAAATAAAGTAAATTAGACGAAATAATATATATAATATAATCAAAATAATTATTAAAGCAATGTATAATTTATGGCTTAACAAATTCCCCCACACTTAGACTTTGGACGTCCTCGTGCAAAGAAATCTTAGACTCGATCTAAAAAGTAACCCCCTCTTTCTTATAAAGTCATGCATAGTATGATATTTATACTAGGTATTGGTTTGCTTTAAAAACAGTTTTATTCAAAATTAATCAGTTTTCCTTCCAACAAGTTAATAACTACCAAATATCTAACGACCATCAAAGAGTTTCTTAATCAACCTCACAACATCTATTTAATGAAGTAACAAGAACAATAACTATTCATCTTTTTTAAGAATGCATACACTGATCAAAAGGTCTAAAAATTTTACGATATAAAAGTTGAAATACGGTGTGGCTATAGGGACAATTGAACTAGAAAGAATAACTCATTGAAATTGATCTTAAACTTGCCTTATACTTTCTTTTTTTTTTCAAACTCCACTTGTGCACATATTCGAGGCCCATATCAGGTCTTAGAAATTAAACACTTTCTGTCTCACACTCACCCGAATAGAGGTGCTGGAGCAAACAATTTATTCTTATCATTATTGTTTTTTTTTTTTTATTGATTGTTAATTTGGTAGGAGTCATTGATCGGCCCAAAAAAGGGGCATGACCCTCCCAATCATGAGTTACTCCATACATAAGGCTCAACTTGAGACCTAAAGTTAAGGGAAAAAGGTGCCGCGCCACCTACTCCTACCCATATTGGTAATCTAACCCTCTTTTTCTTTTTTTTTCACTTTTTTTTATAAGACAAGAAAAGTCATAATTTCAATGAGTTATTCTACTAATTCAATAGTCTAGGAAATAGGTTAGGTCACTTTATTACCTTTGAAGCGGATATAATACATGATCAAATAAGATGAATAATCATGACAGTTACTCATTAAAGAGATATATGGGGATCAACTCAAACTTCTCTGAATGACAGTTAGCATGCTCAGAAGTCTTCACTCATAAAAGAATAAACTACAAATAGCTAACAATTTTTTTTTTTAAAGCAAGCAAGCCTAGCATAAACTCATATCAAACATTATTTATAAGAAAATCAAAAAAAAAAAATTTAACTTTTTTTTTTCCCTGAAAAATTATCAAATAATTTCCAAAAATTTCGAAATTAAATAGAGGCGGAATAGGATACTATATAAACCCTAGAATAGACTAAAATATGAAAAAAATACTAAAGGAACTATTTTTAACCTAATTTTTAACAAACTGGTAAATAAATGAAAAAACAGAATAGAAATTATATCTGAAAATTATAACCACACTAAAAATCAAAATCTAACTAATCTAATATTACCAAGACGCTCCTAAAAGACTACTCTTTTGGGGAGGGGGTAAACAAAATTTATATTAGAGCTTATAAATTTAAGAATTAAAATTGACAAACTAAATAAATTAACTAAAAGGCAACAAATAGTTATCAAAGATACCAAATTTATGAAAAATACTTAGCATAATCTATATCCACCATGCAAATTAATATTTATCATCAACACACAAATTGATTTTATCCATGAGTTACACTGTAGAAAACACCCACCAGCGGATCTTCCCCGTTTTTCCTTATATTATAGTTTATTTAGGTCCAGTCCTAATATAAACCCTACTAGTTTTAATAATCCTAACACCAGTGTAAGAATTTAATCCAACTAGAGCATTACATATTAGAAAAGCATCATCTAGCGCCTTGTAATCAATACCATTTACCAGTAAATTGATTTAACAAAGATCTATAACGATGACCTAGTTAAAAGAGATGGGTTTAAACCATCCATGATTAATTAGGGTGATACTTATGCCTAAAAGATAATAATGTTTACGTATTAAAGTCTTTTAAACTATCATATGAATTCGTATTAAACTAATTATCATGCATTTTAATTAATCTAACGCGAATATTGTAAACGATGAATACTAATCGTTATAGAATCATGAATAAAAATCAACTAAATAATATAACATAAAACTTGTTTCAAAATAATTAATTTAGCATGGTTTCAAATAGATTATACTAAGTGCAAGAAAATTACTCCCTTATATTAAATATGAAATCACAACATTTAACTAAAGACTTCGTGTCAACACTAAACTAAAATTAAAAAAATAATAAAATAAAATAAAAATAGGGAAAATAGCACCAGAATAATATTGTTTGACCTTGAGATGAAGGTGGGCAATGATGATTGATGATGATGCGTGAATGTGTGTTAGGCGTGAAGATGATGTATGGTGTGAGGATGAGATGCTGGGTTTGCCGGTGAGAAGAATGTGATGTGAAGAATGTGACGTGAAGGTGTGGCGTGAGATGTGAGTGTGGCGAAGAGGTGAGGCATCAAGGGTTTTATAATATTATCTTCTAGGGTTTTTTTCTTTAGACTCATTTTCTTCCAAGTCTTCTAGTTTTTCTTCAATTAGGAGTAATAATTTTATAACCCAACCCCAAATAAATCATTATGGAAATAATATTTTTTCATAAATCATTATTTTTTGACCGACTTAATAACTTAGCGTGTAAAATCCGAACTTTGACATCTTCTCTTCTCGTCTTTATTTTGTTAGCGCTTAACCTGAAAAATATATAAAATAAAGTAAATTAGATGAAATAATATATATAATATAATCAAAATAATTATTAAAGCAATGCATAATTTATGACTTAACAAAACTCCTTACCTCTGTCACATTGGTGGGCTTAGGCCATTCAGCAACTGCTTTTATCTTCTGGGGGTCCATTTTGATCCCTTCCTTAGAAGCTATGTGTCCCAAGAATGTCACTTCAGTCAAGCAAAACTCACACTTTTGTAACTTAGCATATAATTGGTGTTCCCTCAGGGTTTACAATACAGTTCTCAAGTGATTGGCATGCCTCTTCTTATCCTTGGAGTATATTAGAATGTTATCTATGAAAACCGCCACAAATTTGTTCAAATCAGGTATGAAAACTCTATTCATAAGATCCATAAATGTAGCAGGGGTATTGGCAAGCCTAAAAGGCATCACAGTAAACTCATAATTACCATATCTAGTTCTGAAGGCTGTTTTTGCGAATGTCTTCTAGCTTAATCCTAAGCTGATGATAACCAAGCCTCATATCAATCTTCGAAAACACCCCAACTCCTTGCAATCGATCAAACAAATCTTCTATTCGAGGCAGAAGAGTACTTGTTCTTAATGGTAATCTTGTTTTGCTCCCTGTAATCTATACATAATCTTAAAGTCCCATCTTTTTTCTTACAAATAGGCTAGAGCTCCCCAGGGTGACACACTTGGCCTAACCAACCCTTTTCGCAGTAACTTATCTAGCTGTGTTTTTAATTCTTTGAGCTCTGTTGGAACCATCCTATATGGGGCTGTCGAAATGGGTAGTGCACCGGAAATTAGCTCAATCCCAAAATCAACCCCTCTTTGGGAAGGCAACCCAGACAACTCCTCAGGAAAGACATTAGGAAATTCACACACCAAAAGGATGTTTTTTATTTTCATTTTCTCCTTCTTAACTTCTACGGCATAACATAAATAACCTATGCACCCTTGTCTTAACGACTTACTCGCTTTCAAAATCGAAATTATAGGGTACTCTTTTCTAATTCTTTCATCATAGATGCATATTTCTCGACTCTCTTGGTCCTTTAGAGTGACTTCAAGGTCCTTACAATCTATGTTTTCCCCATAAGTAGTCAACCAGTCCATTCTCAGGATTATATCAAATTCTGACATATCAAACTAGATCAAGTTCTCCGGAAACTCATGCTTAGCGATCACAATAGGAGCATGTCTATAGAGAATAAGACATTTGATGACTTGTCCATTTGGCAAACTAATTCAATAGTTGGCCCACTCTTTATCTTTTCCCAAGTTTAATAGTAATGCAGCTTAGGTGGATATAAATGCATTAGTACCATTCGAATCAAACAGAACACAAAATGACTTTGAATTTAAAAAGAGAGTTCAAGTGACATCCGTACCAGAAACTGTAGCTTCTTTCTTGCTTATCACATAAGCTCGTCCTGTAATTGCAGGTTTAGAGGGCAAGGTCCCCTAACGGGGTGGTGGCACGGGTCTTGCAACTCCCTTTTCTATGGCATTTCGTCTCCTAGGGCAAGTGGCAATTGAGTGATCAGGGCTTCCACAACACATGTAATTTTTAGTGCCTACACAGAATCTGCTGCTGTATGGTTTGTTCGGCCACACTTTCCACAAGGTTCTGTTGAAGCCGCTGGATAACTCTTAGCAGGGCCAGCAACAAGTTTCTTTTGAACCACTCTCACTTTATTTATCATGATCATTCCACTTCTTTTTCTGATTCCCCAAGTTCAGGGCCCTCAGTTCACTCTTCACTCACTCCACTTTAGCATCTCTTTCATACAACTCCTAATAGTCTGAATTGGTTGCTCAGCTAATTAGTTTCGAATATAAAAAGCTAAACCTTCCTCAAATCTCCTCATTTTCAGCCTTTCAAAAGCCATAAAGTTTGGATCGAATATCAATAACTCAGTGAATTTGCTAGCATATTGCTTCACTGTCATATTACCACTCATCTTTTACTCCACAAATTCCTTCTCCTTTTAACGCTAAACTATGATTGGATAAAACTTAGACTTATGCTCCTCAAGAAACTAAGCCCAAGTAAGCTCAGGTCCTTATAACTTATCCTTTACAGTACTCCACTATATTTCTGCTTCACCGGCCACATAAAAAGTGCTCATATTCAACTTTTCTCCTCAGGTACCTCAACTGGTGCAAATGTTTTCTCCGTTCCCTGGATCTAATCCTCCCGTTCTATGGGATCAAGCTTCCCGTCATAAACACTAGGGTTGCATCGAGCTACCCTATCAGCTAGCTTCTCAGATTTAGGGGGATTTTATAGAGATACAGGGGCAATTCTCTTCATCAACTCAGCAACCAAATTCTTCCAATAGTTCACACCTTCAACATCATTAGATAGTCCAAGACCTACAATCGGACCTCCACTAAGGTTTTGTTGAAGCTACTCGCACTCTTGGTTGCCTGAACCTTGAATCTCACCTTTATTATTATTCAGATTGTTGTTTACAGACGACAACATATTGAATCACATAAACAAAAATTATTATCTAAATTTGCATGGTATTATGACAAAACAATAATAATTCAAAATCAAAGCACAGTTTAACTCAAACACTACTTTCATTGCATGTATGTATATGTATATGTATATGTATATGTATATGTGTGTGTGTGTATGTATATATATATATATATATATATATATACATATATATATATATAATATATATATATATATATATATATATGTACCTATATATATATATATATATATGTGTGTGTGTGTGGTGTATATGTATATGTATATATGTGTGTGTGTGTGTGTGTGTGTGTGGTGTGTGTGTGTATATATATATGTGTGTGTGTGTGTGTGTGTGTGTGTATATATGTGTGTGGTGTGTGTGTGTGTGTGTGTGTGTGTGTGTTGTGTGTATATATATATGTATGTATGTATGTATGTATGTATGTATGTATGTATATGTGTGTGTGTGTGTGTGTGTGTGCGCGCGCGTGTGTAGGCCACTAAAAGAATGTTACAATACATCATGTCAGCACTTCTTGCTTAGCTGGGATTCCCAGCCTAGTCCTCCTTCTAAACCTACTAACTAGGGTCATCCACTAAGTCAAATCCGCCCCAAACCCAAAAAGTATAGGGTGGATTATATCATTATGGCTAGTTAGGTCAGCCTACCTATATACATCATATGCATGCAATGTGCAAAAACTGCATATACAAGTAGAAATCAAATCCTAAAACATAAAGTGAGAGAGGTCAACACTAACGATCCCGGGACGGATCATAATCAGGGTCGGAGAAATCGTCGCTCTCCTTGCCCATGTCGTTGCTAGCATCAGTCATCAGTATATCTGAATCCGTACAACCTAACTCTCGAATGTCCTGCTGTTCATAGAGATTCGCTAACCTAGCTCTAATTCATTAGTATATCTGAATCAGTATGTTTGTATGTGATCTAATTCATTGGTTACTTGAGTAATGTGGTTAACTGGATTGTGTAAATATTTTTCCTAGTGTTGTATATATATGTTTTTGTAAAACCCAAAAAAAAGATTTTTGATGTTCTATTTTCTATTTTCCTTTCATAGATTTTGTTAGTATATCTTCTGCAAACTCTCATTAGACCTTACTCGTCCACTAGAGGTAACCTAGGGGTTTAAAGGCCTTGTTGAACATGCTACGTGCAATAATGATTTCTACAAAAGTGAGTTAGGATTTTATTTTTAGTTTTATTTCACTTGAAAACGAGCAAAACTTAGGTGTCGGAGTATTTGTTTTTCGTGAAATCATGTCACTTTTATACACTTTATTGTCTAATATTTGCTGAAAATAAACAATTAAATTAGTATTTTAATGAATTTTTGTTTATTTTGCAGGAATTGAAAAAATTTAAAAAAAATAAACAGACTAGTTTGAATAAAATTAAATATGGATCAAGTTGGCCACAAGGAAAAGGTGGAAAATGGAAAAGAAGAAAGAATTGACCCTTGTTCGATGGTCTGGTCCGCATCTGAGGAAAAATGGCCCAAAGGCCTATCGTGGCTTTGTCTCTTCCCAGTGTGGTCGGCTTCTATTCTTCCCGCAGGCCCAGTTCTCAGCCCATCCATTTCGTCCTCCTTCTGTTCTTTTCCTCCATGCAAGCAGCCTGCCTCTGGCCCAGTCTGTGGCCCAAGCGCACCCCCTCCTTCCCTCACTAGCCAGCGCCCTATTCTTCCTCAATTCGAACATGTGTTTCTAGTTTCTCGCGGCCCAATTCACTCCTCCCTAGCCCCAGTCCATCCTCCCCTCATCACTTATTAATCATGTGCATCCTGCGTGAGTTGAGTACCCAACCTCTTTCATTTTTCGCTTTCCTCTCTGCCCAGCAAAAAAAATTTAAAAAAAAACCGAGGGTCTTTCCCCCTATGACACATCACCTCCCCTGCTTTTTCATCCTCTGCCTCTACTATAACAGATTCCCTTCACTTAATTCATCTTTCTCTCTCTTCTTTTATGCTTCTTCACCACTAATTCGTAACCACTACCCTCATTTCTATCATCATTATCTCACTTTATTCCATCAAGTCGGTAGTTGCGAACTGTAGATGGGAAGCTTGGATTCAAGTTTAATGGGCTTGAAGAGTTGGATTTGGGGGACTACAAAAGGGAACGACTAAGAGTAGGAGCAGGGGGAGGGAGATTTACTTTCAATTGGAATTTTCATTTTTCATCCTTGATCAATCAGTTTTAGATTTAGGTTTAGTTGTTAGATTTGGTATAATACGAATTCTAGATTTGTTTAGTTGATGAAAAAATCTCTACTCAATCTAAAATTCAGATTTGGGTCTCATTGTTGGTCGGTATTCACCATTAACAGAGCTTGATTCTGGTTCGTGAAATCAGTTCGACTTCTACAGTATTCTGTTGCCTTGGTTTGGTTTATTTTTGTATGTTGAAATTGTTTGAATGCACTGAATTTGTTGCTTTCATGTTGGCTAGATAGCTAAAATGGTTGACGAACTATGCTTATTTCCTTAGCTTCCCTAGTAGTACTTATAAGATAGTTGAATGTGTTGATTTAATCTGTAATTTTCTAGTGTTTAATTTGGTTGATTTTATTATAGGTTTGACTCGATCGTACTATAGACTAAAAGCGGTATAATTTCATACCCATACCAGTGATTCAACCCTCAAGCACTACAACTGAACACCATGCGCTTGCGGTTAAAACTAATGTTTATAAAAATCACAACAGAACCCGAACCCACCCGCTTGACTCAAAATTGCATTCTTATTTTTTGACTTTTCTCTAATTTATTCCTCTTAACAATAATCTCATTTATTGCATCGAATAGTTTAAAGAGACATTATATAACGATTGCATCCTTTTACATATTAAACTATAGCACCATTTCTCCCCCCACTCCATTCATCTAAAACATCGTACACATCGTATTGTTATATATTTAGTAAAACAAATATGTCTAGTCATATTTTAAATAAATTACTTTATAATAATCTAAAATGTTTTAATTAAAAGATAATATCTTTTACTGTTCTAATTCCATTTTATTGGGTTTCCATTCTAACTAGTGTTGAACTATGATGCCATTGTCAGGAAATGGGCCAACCATGCTCTTGTTGGTGTCAGCTCATTAATAAAGTATCAATGATTGGATATCAGTAGTTTAGTTAACAAAAATATTGAATCATTAAATGGGTTACGAGAAGGTCAAATCACACCAACTCGTTAACATGCTCTAGATGAGCTGTCCCAAAAGGGACCTGACGCGCTATTGACCTCATTTCAATGCATAGGTCGACTCATCCAACTCAAAGGTGCTTGATTCTTTGCACGCTTATACATCATGTTGATAATCATAATGAAAAGTTTGACTATGTTTAATATTCATTTGAGAAATTACAATTGCTATGCTTTTATCATTAAATAATCATAACTTTGAATAATAAATAATAAGAATTTTTTATTTTCCCAAAAGAAAATTAACTAATTGAAAAGGGGCTTCAAACCCGTTGGGTCAATCCATAACCAGTAAAACTGAAATACACCTGCCCATATTTCACCCGAATTCGAAATACACCTGACTTGTATTTTACCAGAACCCAAATACATCCAACCCATATTTTGCCCACCCACTCGAACTGATAGATCTGTGTGCAAAGCAAGCATGGATAGGAGAAACTGCCAGTGGTGGAGTTCAGAAAAGTTGATAAACAAACATGAAGCGAAATCAAACAATAAAGTGGCTGCAGTTTAGAGATTAGAATTCCATGTTGTGGCTGTGGAGACCTGGGCTTGAATCCCAGAAGCCACATACTTTTACGCTCTTGTGTCCCCCTCCTTTTTATCCCCCTTTCTGGCCGGTGTGCTTTTTATCTCCTAAGTTAACTAATGGTAAGCCAAGCAAGTCCTGACAATGGACATCATTTTATCACCTGTTCATACTTCCTATTATATTCTAAAACCTCTCCCCACATATACTCATAGCAAGAATTAACCTCTAGGTAACAATTCAATAATATAGGTTGGACAAGATAAAAATATGATTGAGATCCCCTTCATATCGTAAGCATAAGGTGCAATATAATCACAAGGTCGTCTATCAAGCAAAAAGATACTCTGATATATGTCTTTAAAGCAAGAAATCTTGCTAGATGTAGAACCCTGCCCCCCAAGAAGCTTTTCATTTTCAGGGGGTAGTAAATTAGGTAATAAGAAAAAGTGTGGCAAGTGGTATGGTGTTTCTTGTAATACGCAATGTAGTTGTAAAGAACTCAAGAGGCCAAACTCGATGTTCCCTGCTTTAGGGCTGTGTTGCTGTTTGTGCTCTTTTCAATAGCTTTTTCATTTGTGCTAGTGATTATGCAATCAACTGTTTTATTGTAATCAAGTTCATGATCTTGAGGCTTCTTGCTAAGCTACTTGTGCTATTTTTTTTTGTTCTCCTTTAATCTCTAAACAAGGTAGATATTCTAGTTAGTCTCACCAACATTCTTGTCCATCGATCTCATTCATATAAGCATCTATCTTCTGTAATTCAGACAAAAATGAACTTTATGAGGAATTGATCTTACCAAAAGCCGTTGTACATATAACACCAATCTCTTTTAATTAGTCCGAAGTCAGATATATAAGCAATTTCTCCTCTGAAATGCTAGTCACATTAAAACCATATGCTCTACAACTTCTTGACTTTTGTTACATTAGTTTTAATTTATCAAAAGTGGTTTATAGTATAATCTTTTGAATTTTCCGAAATTGTCCTCTCTACTTAAGTTGATAAAATTGATTATATTTATATCTTCTCAAATCTTGCTAAAACAAGTTATTCACATGTACTGACTATGTTAGCCGAACCTGATTATATCAGGGTTAACAACCACTTAAGCCGCCTAAGCGGTGGTAACCCTAACCAGCCTAAACCTATACAGGGATGTTTGGGGGGTCGACTAAACATACATCACTCTCGTTAATCCTAAATCAGAGCATTCCTACCTCTTCTCTCTCACGACTATCCTACCATCATTAGCGTTTCGGGTTTGGGACATAGAATTCAGGATGACTCTAGTAGCCGCTCTTCGGCATTGATTACATCCCGTGGGCCAAATCCAACAACCAATTCTCCACTATAGGTTTGCCATTTTAATTCTCCCTATAGTGTCATTAAATTTTAAGTTGCTCGAATTATCCTGATTGATTTGTTCATAATTATGCGATTAAATTGATGTTAAGCATGATTTCTGTAACTATATGTACCAAGATTGATGATATATTTACCCTAACTGATGCAATTATGCTATTGATAAAAGCACAATTTCTATGTGCAACTACAGCTTCAGAATGAATTCTTTATGCAACTGTATATGCCTAGACTTGATGATTAGGTCATTCAAGCTGATTATGCTATTAATTAGCGAAAGCATTTTTTTGCATGCTAAGTTGATTATTGAAGAATGATTGTGTTTAATAAACCCTAAATCTCTAAAATCAGCCTTAAAGCCATAACCTCACTTGGCTGTCAAAGCCTATGATCCACAAAACCCTTCAGTCCACCCCTATTACCCCCCACTAAGACCACCATGCCACCGCCAGTTTCTGGGGCCACTATGGTGGTCGCCAAACCTCATAGGGCCTTAGTGGTCTGAACCAGTGGCGAGTATCAAAACCCAAAAAAAAAAAAAAAAAAGAGAACTGGGCAGAAGATTCAAAAGAGATAGATTCGAGACTAACCTATTAGGACCTCCTGGAGGGGTGGCACGTGATCTACGCAATGCCGATGAAGGCTTTCTTCTTCCTCCGTTCAACTCCTAGATCGCTAATCTACGCAACACCAAAAAGAACCCGTGAAAATCATCATGTAGGATGCGCGTGGAGAACAAGTGTCACTGCCTCAGTGGCGCTTTGGTGGCGTGAGTGGTACCATAGGACTCAACTTTGGCTTATCTACACCATAGTGGCGCCAGTTTTAGTGGAAGATGCGTCACAAAGCTCAATTTTTTTTCGGGGCTAGAGAGGAAAGCAAGAAGGAGATATAAACATTGAGAGGATGAGAGAAATGTGCTGGGGGGCTTAGGGTTTCTATTTTGACAAGCCCTTCTAATTTGGGGTGTTTTTTTTTATGCCATAGCTATTCGCCCTTTATTTAGCCGTCCATATTTTTTTTATTTTTAGTTAGTAGTCTTCATGCTTTGTACCCGAATCAATTAAGTCCATAGGCATGATTATGTTTAAGTTGATTCTTTGGCATGATATAAAGTTTTTGCATATGTCATATTTGAATTCATTTCATGAGATTTTATGTAGATGTGTAGCTTATATGAATTCTCTTCATATTTTAATAAATTCGTTCCATTTTTTGAAAATGTTTCATAATAAATTTCACGTTGTTATATAAATAAGTTTTATATGATAAATTTTTCACTAGATATATAATTATGTATTATATGTCAAAAAAAAATTTTATGGCATATTATATAAATGATTTTTTTATAATATAAGCTTGTGTAAATATGTTTTACATGATAGAAGGTGAATATCTTGGTGATAATCACTTGTTAATATGTTAAATAGTTTAGCAAGAAAATATGAAATTATGTGATGAATAAATTATGAAAACTTCTAATTCATATTCATATGTGGTGTTTATGAGCTTAGTAAAATTCCCTATATTGTGAAATAAAAAGGGGTCATAGCTAGCATTCTAAACTAGTGAAGAAAAATATGTATATCTCATTTTAAGTCTTCTTCATTGTATTTGCCTGAGCTCCGCCCTTCAAGCCTGCTAGAACCCTCTTAGACTCGTGGTAGGCCATTATTGGATATACATGAAGGGGCCTACTATCCCCTACGCAAAAAATAAAAATAAAATTGCAGTGTTAAAAAAAGAACTCTTGTAAACTTTTTAACATGATAGTAGGCATCAAGCTCTAAAAATAAAACATCCTTGAACTTTTGATCAAAGTAAGAAAATGCCCATCAACATCAACATTAAAAGTACAATGAATATCCTTTGATTTATATTATTTGTGGCTTTTCTTTTTCTCTCTAATTTTGCCACAGTCATTTAAGTGTAAGCATATCATCAATTAGTGTAAATATTGAAAAATAGCTTAAATAAGACAAAGGATATTTACCTCACTGTTAAAGTTGAGGGGTATTTTCTAACTTTACCAAAAGTTCAAGGGTCTCTTATTTTTAGAACTCTAGTGGGCATTACACGTTTGCAGCTTTCCATCCCCTCTCCTCTACCCAAACACTGAAAGAAAAAACAAACAAACAAATTGATGAATAACTATCCAACATTTTATAACAAACAATTGATGAACAACTATCCGACATTTCATTGTATCCCGGATTCGTAGCGCAATGGTAGTGCGTCTGACTCCAGATCAGGTCTATCCGTCTACTTTAATCTAAACTAGGAAGGTATGCTGGTTACTCTCACCGACATCCCTTATCTATCGGTCTCGTTCACATAAGCATCTATGATGTCTAATTCAAACACAAAATTTCTTTGTGAGACTGTGCCTTACTGAAAGTCATTATATACATCAAACTGATATGTTTTAATTGGTCAGATTAAGGCGAACACATGAACAATTCCTCCTCTAAAAAGAAGTCCTGTAAACTGTATAACATGGTACTAGGTATTACATATTTGCATCCCCTCTCCTCCACACAAACACTTTAAAACAAATACAAATGGAGTGAATAGGTATCCAGCATTTCATTGGATGTCGACGGAGAATTATCCTACGTATAAAAATTAGGACGTGAGAATTATCCTACGTATAAAAATTAAGATGTAAGACAAGCAGGAGGTGTGACTCTTCCCATGATGGATGAGTTAACATTGGAGCATTGCGAAATTGCATTCCTGACATTCTTGTCCATGTCTACGTATTTCAAACCGATATCTCTCAACTTGACATTTTGACACGGCATGCTCTTCCTGCATGTCAATTGCATTGCCATTTCTGTTGCGGATGTGCCTTGTATGTCCTTCAATATCACTTATTCGAACTGTTGATGGGACCTTGCTCCCAAGAAAAAAATAAAAAAATGTAAGCAATTAGAAAAATCAAAAATTTGTGTGAGCCTATTTGATGGAAGATTTGTCATTAGACATATGCTTTTAAGATGATTATTAAAAAATATATATGAAGGTGACTCATAAATATTTTAGTGATAACTTTGAAAAAAGTCAGCGGTCCATGAATTACTAATCACCCATGAATACAATAGTCATATAATACGAATCTTTAGTAATATCAAACCTTTTTAAAAAGTCATTTTAAAAATTGCTTGTCTCACCTGACATAGCTCTTATGCAAGATGGTTTTGCACAAAAAATTTGTTTTCATAAATATGTTATGATCGTGAATTTTCTTTTACGACCAATTTCCCCACTTTTTGAGTACATAAGTTTTGGGGGGATTTCCAAAACTGTGATTTACACTTAATATTTTTTGGAGACATTCTTTGCATTTCTATGATTTACATAATGTTTTTACATTGATACTCTTTGCATTTCTGTTGCCTAGTTGGTAACCTAAATGAACAAACTCAAATAAATATAGAGTACTTACCGAACTTTTGCAAAGATTACTCAAGCAATAATTCTAATCGATGATGATAGATTGCTAATATTGTTCATGATTATATCTTCAAAATGCAAGCCATAGGCTATGCCTTTGTACGAAGCAGGCCCAAGTTTTTAACCTAACACCATTTGCAATATTTGTAATGGTGCAATTTCTGACCGTGATTCCCACTACTGGCTGTTCACCACGGTACTTGCCTAGACTTCGATGCGTTAGTGCCATGTCCAAGGCTGCATGTAACGTTCTCAATGTTTATATGTTGGCTTCCATCTCCTACCAATATGCAATCATCTCTGGTATTTATATCCGCTCCTGTTGTGCTCACTCTGTTGAATCGGCCACGATGGATTCCATCGGTGTTAAGACTCGTGACAGATGCATCGATGGCGATGTTTTTGAGATTCATGTTCCGACAATTCTAAATGTTGATGTGGAACATCTTGCTATCTAGGGAAGTAATGTTGTGAAGTAATCTGTTTGTAATACAAGTAAATTGTATATTCTGTTTTAGAAAGCAGAAGTCTGGATAAGTTTTATTCAGTTAATCGTTGCTTATAAAAAGCTCCCAAGGATTTTCTATATACGAAAGATTAATACCGCAGGTAGATTGCAAATTCCTATCTTAGCACAATTGGTGTTCTTCCAAGCCAGCCACCCTTGACCATCAAATGTCCCACCTCAAGACGGTCAATCGATCAATGTTCTTAAAAGCTATCCATCCATCTTGTGAGTTGAATGAGTTGAGTGATGATGGAGCTCAAAGGGTACCTTCATCTTTGAAGGTGATGGCCGCCTTGCAGGGTTCGTCAAACTCAACTGGACCGAACATGCAATTCCTAGCAGGAATCACCATTGTGCTAGGCCCAGTGGATTTGCATGCTTCTCTCTTGGCACTCATAAAAGCCTAGGAAAGAAGCAATACAAAAAATTCAATATTAATAGTCCCTCCTAGTTAGCTCAGCCATGCTCAAGGGTCAAGGTTAAAATGTATGGAGTCGTACGCTATACAGGAGCTATTACATAAGAAATTCTAATTTAGAGAACCATAAGGGAAAAAAAAAAAAATAATAACATCATATCGAGTCTCACCTTACTATCATTTGCCTTGCCATCGCACTTTGCACCATTGTCCATCACGTTGTACTCGAAAATGGCACCATGTAAATTGGATATACTAGACAACAAGTATACCAGTACAAAAAGAACAATGAACTTGAAACACATTTTGCTATTGTGTATTAGGTTTGAGAAATAAGCTTTTAATTAGCTTAAGCTAATAAGGTCTTACTAATCCAAAATAAGTGATATGGTTTCAAATGATTGTGTGCTATTTATAGAAATGAAGATAAAGGAAGCTACAAATATCACCAGCCTAATCATATAAGAGTGATATTTTGAAGGTGATTGGTGGGCGACTAATAATTATATGCATCTCCCTTGGCTAAAAAACTCAAAGCCATGCACATGCATAAAATCTAATTAGCTGATATTCTATGCGATTAGTTCTGGGTAATGACATTCTCAATTCCTAGAGCCTGAATTAATACACGTATGTCTGAAATTGTAAGCTTAGTTACTTGAGAAACACTTAATGCAAAATTTGTGATTGTGTACTTACAAATTTAGCAATATTCAAATGGTACATGCGCACAGCGTATTAATGCAAAATGACACAAAACAACACAGGATCTGTAGTGCAACACTGATGCGTCTACCTCCAGATCAGAAGGTTGTGTGTTTGATTGACGTCTTGTTCAAAATCCTGGACCTTAACACGGACTGTGTTTTTGCTCTCCTCTTAATAATGCTTCATAATTGCAACAAGGTTTTGGGATACGTTGTTCATCAAATGATGTGCAGATAGACTTGACAAAAACTTACCCGACCCAAAAATCCGATCCGAACTTGCCTGAAAATTTTGGGTTTTGAAGACAATTTTCTCTACCCCAAACCCAAAATAAACCAAATCCTTAAAACCCGTAAATTAGCGTGGGAAACCCAACCCAAACCCAAGCCTGCCTGTTTGACCCGAAATTGTAATTCTTATTTTTTGTTTATTGTCTATTTTATCCCTTTTTACAATAATCGTATTCATCATATCAAATGGTTTAAAGAAACATTATATAACTATCGCATCCTTTTACATATTAAACAATAGTACCATTTCTTCCTCCACTTCATTCATCTAAACCAATATCATACACAACTTATAAATGGAAGCATCAAATCGCATGAAATTACTATCTAATATTCATAAAAATCAGTTTAGAAGAAGACAAACATTAAAGATGCGTATATCATACCATTATATATTTAGTAAAACAAATATGTCTAATCATATTTTAAATAAATTACTTTATAATAATCTAAAATGTTTTGACTAAAAGATAATATCTTTTACTTTTCTAATTCCATTTTATTGGGTTTCCATTCTAACTGGTCTTGAACTATGATTCCAGTGTCAGGAAATGGGTCGACCGTATTCGTGTTGGTGTAAATGAATGGATATCAGTATTTTAGTTAACAAACATATCGAATCGTTAAATGAGTTATTATCAGGTCAAACCGTGGCAACTGGTTAACATGCTCTAGATGAGCAGGCCCAGAAAAGACTTGACCCACTAGTGACCTTATTTCAATGCATGGGTCAACTCACCCAACTCAAAGAGGTTTAATTCTTTGCATGCTCATACATGACGTTTATAATCATAATGAAAGCTTGAATATATTTAATATTCCTTTGAGAAATTACAATTACTATGCTTTTTTCGTTAAATAATCACAATTGTAAGTAATAAATAATAAGTTTTTATTTTTGGCAAAAGAAAAATAACTCACACAAAAGGCGCTTCAAACCCCGTTCGGTCGGCTCGAAACCCGCAAAATCGAAATACGCCCGCTTGTATTTTACCCGAATCAGAAATACACCCGACCCATATTTACCCGAACCTAAATACACCTGACCCATATTTTAACCCACCCGTCCGAACTGACATGTCTATCTGTGTAGAGTGAGCACGGATAGGAGAAACTGCTTGGTGGTCGAGTTCAAAAAAGTTGATAAACAAACATGAAGTGAACTCAAACAATAAAGTGGTTATAGTTTAGTGGTGGTTAGAATTTGACGTTGTAGTCGTGGAGACCTGGGCTCAAATCTCAGCACCCATATACTTTTGTGCTGTTTT
Source organism: Carnegiea gigantea (assembly GCA_029747015.1). Classification (NCBI taxonomy): domain Eukaryota; kingdom Viridiplantae; phylum Streptophyta; class Magnoliopsida; order Caryophyllales; family Cactaceae; genus Carnegiea; species Carnegiea gigantea. The sequence goes on along the minus strand of JAKOGI010000414.1, from coordinate 30,943 downwards.
TTATCCCCTAGATTAATTGCTGGTAAGCCAAACAAGTCATAACAATGGACATCATTTTATCGCCTGTTCATACTTCCTACTATATTCTGAAACCTCGTAACAAGTAAATAATTTAAGTTGGAGAAGACAAAAATATGATGTAGATCCCCCTTCATATCGCAAGCATAAGATGCAATATAATCACAAGTCATCTATCAAGCAAAATCTACTCCTATATATATGTCTTTAAAGCAAGAAACCTTACTAGATGTAGACCCCCCTCAAGAAAGCTTTTCATTTTCAGGAGGCAGTAAATTAGGTAATAAGGAAAAGTGTCGCAAGTGTTTTGGTGTTGCTTGTAATAAGCAGTGTAGTTGTAGAGAAATCAAGAGGCCAAATTCAGTTTTCTCTACTTTAGGGTTGTGTTCTTGTTTCTGCGCCTTTCAACAACTTTTGCATTAGTGCTAGTGATTCTGCAGGCAGCTGCTTTATTGGTGATCAAGCTGATAAACTTGAGGCTTCTTTCCAAGCTAGCTATGCTATTTCTTTTTGCTCTTATTTAATCTCTAAATAAGGTAGGTATTGTAGTTACTCTCACTAACATCCTTGTCCATCGATCTCATTTATATAAGCATCTATCATCTGTAATTCAACAAAAATGAACTTTATGAGGAAGTGATCTTACCAAAAGTCATTATATATATAAAGCCAATCTGTTTTAATTGGTCCAAAGTCAGACATATAAGCAATTTCTCCTCTAAAATGTTAATCACATTAAAACCATGTGCTTTACTTCTTAACTTTTGTTACTTTAGTTTTAATTTACCAAAGGTGGTTTCTAGTAAAATCTTTTGAATTTTCGAAAATCACCCTCTCTACTCAAGTGGATAAAATTAATTATATTTACAACTTCTCACATCCTGCTAAAACAAGTTATTCACATCTAATGACTGTGTTGACCAGCCCTAATTATATCAGGGTTGACAACCACGTAAGCTACCTAAGCGGTGGTAGCCTTATTTGACCTAAACCTATATAAAGAGGTTTAGGGGGTCGATTAAACATATATTAGTCTCATTAACCCTAAATCAGAGCACTCCTACCTCTCCTTCTCTCTCACAACTATCCTACCATCATTATGGCTTTGGGTTTGGGACAAAGCATTTAGGATGACTCTGGTAGCTGCTCTTCAGCATTAATTACATCTGGTGGGCTAAACCCGACAACTAATGCTACACTAAAGGTGAGTCCTTTTAATTCTTCTACAGTGTTGTTAAAGCTTAAGTTGCTCGAATTAGTCCTCGTTGCTCGAATTAGTTCTCATTGATTTGTTCGTAATCTGCCCTCGTGATTAATTCGTTTAATTTTGTAATTATGGTACTAAATTGACGTTAAGAATGTTTTTCTATAACTATGTGTACTAAGATTGATGATATGTTTGTACTAGCTCCTGCAATTATGCCATTAATAAAAGCATGATTTATATGTACAATTACACCTTCATAAATGAATTCTTAATGCAACTGTGTATGCCTAGACTCGATGATTAGTTCATTCAAGCTAATTATGCTATTAATTGATGAAAGCATTTTTTTTGTATGCTAAATTGATCATTGAAGCATGATTGTGTTAATAAACCCTAAATCTCTAAAATTGGCCTTAAAGCCATAACCCACTTGGTTGTCAAACCCTAAGATCCACAAAACCCTTCAGTTGGCCCTTATACACCCCCCCACTAAGACCACCATGCTGCCACGCATTTCTGGGGCCACTGCAGTGGCAGCCTAATCTCGTAGAGCTTTAATGGCCTTAAGCGGTGGTGAGTATGAAACCAAAAATAAAAAAATTAAGAATTGGCCACAAAAGGTGTCACAAGGCTCATGGACCTTTAGTCTTCGGTGGGTTGGGGTAGGGGGCACGTTCATCATGTGGGATGATGGTTTAGGCCCCTTAGTAGCTGCCCAAAAAAGGATATAATCAAAGGGAGAGGCGGGGTGAGGGTGGCACTGCTAGCTGGAAGGAAGGAGTTTTAGAGCTCCATTTTTTTCGGGGTTAGATAGGGAGTCAAAGAAGGAGATAGAAGCAGTGAAAGGATGAGAGAAGTGTTTTGGGGGGCTTAGGATTTTTGTTTGGCAAGCCTTTTTAATTTTGGGTTTTTTTTTTTTTTTATGCCATAGCTATTCACCCTTTATTTAGTAGTCCTTTTTTTTTTTTTAATTTTTAGCTAGTAGTTTTCATGCTTCATACCCAAATCAATTACGTCTATGGCCATGATTCTATTTAAGTTGATTCTTTGGCATGATATAATGTTTTTGCATATGTCTTATTTGAATTCGTTTCATGAGATTTCATGTAGATATGTAGCTTCTATGAATTTTTTTCATATTTTAATAAATTCATTCTATATTATTGAAAATATGTCGTAATAAATTTCATGTTGTTATACCAATAGCTTCTATATAAATAAATTTTTCATTAGATATAAAATTATATAGGATATGTCAATAAAATAAGTTTTTTATGACATATTATATAAATTAGTTTTTTTTAATAATATAAGCTTGAGTAAATATGTTTTAAATGATAGAAGGTGAATATCTTGGTGATATTAATATGTTAAATAGTTTAACAAGAAAATATGAAATTATGTGATAATTAAATTATGAGAACTTCTAATTCATATTGGCATGTGGTGATTATGACCTTAGCGAAATTCCCCATATTGTGAAATAAAAAGGGGTCATAGCTAGCTAGCATTCTAAACTAGTGAGAAAAATGTGTATCTAATTTTAAGTCTTTTTCATTGTATGTACCTGAGTCCCTCCCTCAGAGACCTACTACAACCCTCTTAGTAGGCCACTATTGGATCTATGAGAAGGGACCTACTTACCCATATGAAAAAAATAAAAATAAAATTGCACTATTAAAATTGAGGGCGAAATAAAAACAATTTCTTTGTAACATAGTAGAAATGCCAAAAAAAGAACACTTCTAAACTTTTTAACATGATAGTGAGCATTACATGTTTGCAACTTTGCATCCCCATGGAGTCCTCTTCTCTACCCAAATGCTGGGGGAAAAAAAAAAAAAAAACCAAACAAACTGATGGAGAACTATCCAACATTTTATAACAAATGTATGGATAACTATCCAACATTTTATTGTATTCCCGGATCCATTGTGGAATGATATCTTGTCTAACTCCAGATCAGAAGGTTGTGTGTTCGATTCATGTCAGATTCGAATTCCCGGCCCCTAAAATGGATTAGGTGTTTGCTCTCTTCTTAATGACCCTGCTTAAGCTAAAGCCCTGTAGTTATGGGATACTTTGCCATCAAATTATGCGCAGACCCAACATAGAAGAAACTGCTTATTGCTAGTTGACTTCAGCAAAAGCAAGCAATAGCGTTAAAGCAAAATTATAGAAGAAAGTGGTTGTAGTTTAATGGTTGGAATTCCACCGTTGTGGCCATGGAAACCTAGGCTCGAATCCTTGTATCCATATCTTTTTGTGTTCTTTTTGCCCTATGTTTTTAATCCCCATTATTTGCCATTTGGCAATGGGCTTTTTACCGTCATTGTGAGGTCCCTCTGGTGATTAAAGTTTTGCTTCTTATCTCCTAACTTAATTACTGGTAAGCCAAACAAGTCCTAACAATGGATATCATTTTGTCACCTATTGGTACTACATTCTAAGAACATCTGTCAACTTATGCCCATAACAAAAATTAATCTCTTCAATTCATATGTTGGTAATGATTAAATAATGTAGGTTGAATAAGATAAAAATATGATGCAGATCCCCCATATCATAAGCATACAGTGCAATGTATTCACAAGGTTTATCAAGCAAAATCTACTCTCATATATGTCTTCAAAGCACAAAATTTCTTTTTGTTCCCCTTTAATCTCTAAACAAGATAGGGATGCTAGTTACTCTCATCGACATCCCTTGTCTATCGGTCTAGTTCATATAAACATTTATAATGTCCAATTCAAACAGAAAATATCTTTGTGAGATTGTCTCTTACTGAAAGTCCTTGTATATATAAAACAGATCTCTTCCAAGTGGTTAGATTAAGTCAAACATATAAGCTATTCCTCCTCTACAACAAACTCCTATGAACTTTATAACATGATAGTAAGTATTACATATTTGTATCCCCTCTCCTCCAGACAAACACTTTAAAACAAATAAAAATGGACTGAATTGGTATGTAGCATTTCATTGGATGTCTGCGAAGAATTATCCTATGTATAAAAATTAAGATGTAAGACAAGTAGGAGGTGTGATTCTTCCCATGATGGGTGGCTTAACAATGGAGCAGTGCAAAATTGCATTCTTGACATTCTTGTCCATGCCTACGTATTCCAAACCAATATCTCTCAACTTGACATTTTAACACGGCATGCTCTTGCTGCATGTCAATTACTGAAAAAATTGGCAGTAAAGGAAACTGAATAATAGGCTAAAACAGTCGTGTATTTCCTTGCTCTCTCAGTTACATCATATGGTGCTTATATACATACAAAACATAGCTTACCCTAACGTATCCTTCAAGCCATAAAATAAGGAAAGGATAATTACAATATCACATCTTATCACAAAAGATATTACGAAAATATTTATTTCTTAACACTCCCCTTCAAGTTGGTGCATGCAAGTTTGCCATGCCCAACTTGTTAGTAGGTGCTAAAATGGTCGTTTCCGAAGTGCCTTGGTGAATATATCCACGGGTTGTGATTTTAAAGGAACATAAAATAGAACTAGATCACTAGAATGATATCTCTCACGAACGAAGTGACAATCCACTTCGACATGTTTCGTACGTTCATGGAAAACCGGGTTCTTGGCTATGTGGAGCGCGGCCTGACTATCACAAAATAAATGCATAGCTCATGTATGAAATACACCCAATGCGGTAAGTAGAGCTTTGATCCATACCAGCTCACTAGTTGCTGCGGCCATAGAACGATGTTCAGCCTCGGCCGATGATCTTGAAACGGTCGCCTGCTTCTTAGTCTTCCACGAGATGGGAGAGCCCCCGAGAGTAACTAAATACCTAGTTAAGGAACGTCTGGTCAGTGGACAAGCGCCCCAGTCTGAATCACATAACGCTGTGAGCATACAGATTCACATTAGTATGAAGTAGTATCCGGTAATCTGGTGACCCTTAGATATAGCGCACTACCTTGCACGCCGCCTCTAGGTGTTCCTTCTGTGGTGCTTGCATGAATTCAGATAGAATATGTACTGCATAATACAGGTCAGGACGAGTGATAGTTGGATAAATCCACCTTCTAACAAGACGTCTATATCGTCCTGCATCATCCAAATTGGCACCAGTGGCAAGTGCTAACTTGTGATTTTCTTTGATGGAAGTGTCACTTGGCTTTGCACCTAGAAAGCTACACTCATTAACTATTTCCATGGCATATTTTCGTTGATTGAGAAATAGTCCTTTTGGTCCATGGGCCACCTCTATGCCAAGAAAATATTTTAGTGGTCCAAGATCCTTGATACTAAAACATGAGTGAAGGTAAGTCTTGAAATCAATGCTGGCCTGGGAATCATTGCTGGCCAGAACAATATCGTTCACATACACCAACAATGCCATGAAGGTGTCTCCTTTTCGGTAGGTGAAAAGGGAATCGTCGACATAAGAGCGAGTAAAACCATACTTATGTAGCTTAGAAGATAACTTCGCAAACCACTGTCGCGGTGCCTGGCGGAGCCCATAAAGGGATTTTTGAAGCCTGCATACCTCTTCAGGAGTAGCACATGTGAACCCCAGCGGCAAAGTCATGTACACTTCTTCGTCTAGATCGCTGTGTAGGAAGGCATTATTGACATCTAATTGGTGTAACTCCCATCCCTTCGAAACGGCCACAGATAGAAAACATCGAATGCTAGCCATTTTTGCTACTGGTGCAAAGGTCTCGTTGTAATCAAACCCCTCAACCTGGTGGTCACCACGGATCACTAAGCGTGCCTTGAACCGTTGTATGGTCCCATCTGAGTTGTATTTAACTCGATACACCCACTTGCAGCTGATAGGTTTCTTCTTAGGTGGCAAATCTTCTAAGACCCAAGTCTCGTTTTTCTATAAAGCCTGGATTTCTCCAGCCATAGTTGCACGCCATCGAGGGTTCCTGACCGCGTCACGCTAATTTCTTGGCTCTGTGACTTTACTGATAGCAGCTAGAAAATTTTTGCGAGAAACAGAAAAATTTGCACAAGTGACATAATTTGTAATTGGATAAGGTGTACCTGAGGATTCCTTTTGGAGTTGATGAGCAAGCGAAACAATTTCGTGGGTGCGCGTATTATAGCAAATGTAATCGTTAAGACGGGCCGTTGGCTTTCGGGCCCGTGTTTCTTTTGGATTGATGGGTCCTATTGTGGCGTTAGGTGCGCTGGGCTCTTCCCCATCTTGGACTGCGGCTGTTCCTCCTTTATTTGAGTCTGGTTGGCATTGTTGGGCCACTGGACTCCCCCTATCCACATATTCGATTGGGCTTCGACTTGGGCTCCCCCGTCCTCATGCTCTCTAGGTGGTAGGAGATGCTGGGCCACCAGGCCCAATGCTTCATCAAGGCTTCCTCCTGCGTCCTCCATTCTTTGCTGCTGGGCCAGGTAAGCAAGGTCTTCATGTAGCCCAAAATCATCCCCTAATGGCACATTCGGTTGCCAAAGCATGCCCGGGTCCAATGCACCTTGTTATTGTGCTGTCCGAGCAAAAGGGAATTGTTTTTCACAAAATATCACATCCCGACTTATGATTGTCTCATTGGTCTCCAAGTCACACACTCTCCACCCTTTTTTACCAAATGGGTGCCCAAGAAAGATGCATTTTTGACTTTTGGATGCGAACTTATCCTTTGTTCTTGGATTGTTTCGAGCAAAGCACAAACTGACAAAGACTCGTATCACATTGTATGATGGCGCACACCCATAAAGTACCTTATAAGGGGATTTTTCTTTTAGCAACTTTGTGGGAGTTTGGTTTATTAAATAAGTTGCGGTAAGTACACAATCCCTCCAAAATTGTATAGGTAAGGACGCTTGGAACCGAAGGGCCCTTGCCAATGTGACGATGCTTACGTTCCACCCTTCCATTTTGTTAGGGTATATCAGCACAACTACTTTCTCATAAAATGCCATGTTCAAAATAAAATTCTTGCATAGGTCCTAAGGTAAATTAGGAACAATTGTCACTCCTGACCACTTTCACCCTTTTATCAAATTGAGTTTGTATCATGGTTATGAATCCTTTCAACAGCTTACTTGCTTTTGTTCGATTCTTCATTAAATATACCCATGTAGCTCTACTGGCATCATCAATGATACTGAGAAAATAATGTGCTCCATACAAGAAAGTAGTTCTATAAGGGCCCCAGATTTCACAATGAATCAAGTCGAAACATTTGTTGCATTATGCTTGCTAATAGGAAATGAATTACGAGTCTGTTTCGCCCGAAAACAAATGTCGCAAATTTCATCTTTAAGTTCACCTCTACCACATGTCACTCCTACACTATGAGGAATAAGGGATAGGACTTCACTGGAGGGGTGCCCAAGGCGCCTATGCCACAAGCATCTTGCATCAACTGCATTCACTTGCCTTGATAATGAGTCCTTATAATAGTAAACTCTGTCTTGTTGCTCACTCGAGCCAATCAGGATCCTCGAAGTACGGTCCTGTATCACACAAGAATCATCAAAATATGTCACCGCACAATTTAACTATTTACATAATTTATAAATGGAAACAAGATTGCAATTTAATTTAGGCATGCATAAAACATTATCTAATTTAATTCTTTCTCCCAAAAACACCGATCCTTTCTCACGTGCCATGGTGTACGTTCCATTCGGAAGTCCAATCACAACAGGTGCAATTTTCTTAACATTATTCATCATGGAGAGATTTTCTGTCATATGACATGAGGCGTCATTATCCAGCATCCAAGATTCCATACCTGATAATTTTTCGGAACCTGAATTTGAAGCATCGATTAAATTGAGTAAGCGTTGGACCTGATCTTGGGTTAAACCCGGTATGCTGACCTAGGCTGCAGTCTGGGCACTACCTCTTGCAGTTGGGCCTGAGATGCCAGGCTGTCCCAAAACTGCTAGGGCTGATGACAATGGATGCAGCCCGTTCTCTTGAACAGCAGCTGCAGTCTCACGCCCCCTTCCTCGAGACACACCTCGACCTCCTCTGTTGTTTCGTCCACTTCTCTGTCCTCTCGCTCGGGTACGGTTACCCCATCCGGGTGGGTACCCGATTACCTCATAGCAAATATATTCCTCATGATCGTACCTCCCACATATCCTGCATGCTCCCTTCTCCACCACTTCGGTTGTTCCTTGATTGCAAACGCCATAACTGACTCTCCACATTGGTCTCTGTTTACTGCGATTTGCTTGTGGTTTTCCTCCTTTCGGGTTATATTGAAAATTCTGTCAAGACATGGGAGAGGGTCCATTGCAAGTATTTGGCTTCGGATGGTTGAGTAGGCATCATCTTTTAATCCCATGAGGAATTGATGGGCCTTATCATTCTCATACATGGTCACGAGTTTGCTCGCCGCTCCGCATGTACACCCCTTACACGTACAAACCGAAACCTTTACATGGTTACTCAATTCATTCCACAGATTCACTAGTTTTGAGTAAAACTCTCCTATGTCTATATCTCCTCGTTTGCAATTTGCGATATTCGCCTTTAGTTGATGTATTTTGGGTGTATTTTCCATTCTGTGTCACTTCCTCAGGTCGTTTCACATACCCAACGTTGTCTCACAGTAGGCTATTGTCATTCGAAGTTTTGGGTCGATGACGTTGAGGAGCCATGAACACAACATCGAGTTCACCATGTCCCCCGCATGACACTCAGAAAATTCCTCACCATCCTTTGCCTCAGGTCTCATTAGAGTTCCATTTATGAAGGCAGGCTTGTTCTTTGCCTTCAAAGCTATTGTTACGGCCTGTTCCCATAACTCACAATTCCTAACGTCGAAGATCACTACCGTGATCATGGCCCCGGACCCTTCCGAGGGGTGCAAGAAGTAAGGCTAGTGTGGTTCAACTAGGAACCTTTTCTTGCCTCCGTCGCCCATGGTGATGATTGGTTATGGCTATCTTGCTCGTACCGGCTCTAATACTATGAAAAAACTGACAGTGAAGGAAATTGAATAATAGGCTAAAATAGCCGTGTATTTCCTTGCTCTCTTAATAACATCATATGGTGCTTATATACATACAAAATGTAGCTTACCCTAACGTATCCTTCAAGCCATAAAATAAGGAAAGGATAATTAGAATTTCACATCTTATCATAAAAGATATTACGAAAATATTTATTCCTTAACAATTACATTGCCATTTCTGTTGCGGATGTGCCTTGTACATCCTTGAATAATATGTCACTTATTCGAACTCTTGATGGGACTTTGGACCCCAAAAAAAAATGTAGGCAATTAGAAAAATCAAAAAATTTGTGTGAGACAATCTAATTTAAGATTTATTGTTAGATAGATGCTTTTAAGATGATTATCAATATATATGAAGGTGACTCATAATTTATTTAGTGATAACTTTGAAAAAAGTTTGTAGTCGATGAATTACTGGTCACCCGTGAGTACAGAAGTCATATAATAAGAATCACTGGTAATATCAAAACCTTTAAAAAGTCACCTTAAAAATTGTCAATCTCACATGACATAACTCTTATGCAAGATGATCTTGCACAAAAATTTTGTTTTTATAAATAGGGTGATGATACGTGTCTTGTTGTAAGACACTTTTAAATGTCTTGTCTTAATTCAAGTTAACGTGTTCAATGATTTAGAATCACCAAATTTTTAATAATTACAACTTATTGTGAGTTGAAAAACTTTAATATTCGTCGGCTACACCAATAGATACGAACTGACACTGTAATCGGAGCAATCTCACTCGTGAAGGCATATAATATGTGTAATTTTGTAAATGTAAAAAATTATGTATAAAAGAATGATTTTACACACAATTTATAAGTTTTGGCATCCTTTTACTATTCAATCATATCATTTTTTTCCAATTTAATTTGTTATGATGTATATTTTAAGTGAAAACAAGACACTTAAAAAGTGTCTTGTAGCAAGACATTTATCATTTGGCTTATAAATACTTATGATCATGAATCTTAGGGGATCTCCAAAACTGTGGTTTTCACTAAATATTTTTTTGGATATATTCTTTGCATTTTTGTGATTTGTGCATAATGTTTTTATATGGATACTCCTTGCATCCATGGCCTGCTTGGCAACTTAAATGAACGAAGTCAAATAAATATAGAGTATTTATCGAACTTTTGCAAAGATTACTCAAGCAATAATTCTGATAGGTGATGATAGGGTTGCTAACATTGTTCATGATTATGTCTTCAAAATGCAAGCCATAGGCTATGCCTTCGTACGAATTAGGCCAAGTTTTGACCCTAACACCATTTGTAGTATTTGCAAGGGTTTCAATTTTTGACTGTGATTCCGACCACCAGTTGTTCACCATGATACCTGCTAGACTTCCCATGCTAATGCCATGTCCAAGGTCGCATGTAACATTCTCAATGTTTATGTGTTGGCTTCCATCTCCTAGCGATGTGCAATCGTCTCCAGTTTTTATATCCACTTCTGTTATGTTCACTCTATTGGATTGGCCAATGTGGATTCCATCGGTGTTGAGACTCATGATGGATGCATCGATGCCAATGTTTTTGAGATTCATGTTCCGACAAATCTCAAAATTGATGTGAAACATCTTGCTATCTAGGGAAGTAATGTTGTGAAGTAATCCGTTTGCAATACCAGTTAATTGTAGATTCTGTTTCAGAAAGCAGAAATCTCGATAAGTTTTATTCAGGTAATTGTTGCTTATAAAAGCTTCTAAGGATTTGCTATATACGGAAGATCAATATTGCAGATAGATTGCAAATTCCAGTCTTAGCACAATTGTTGTTCTTGCAACTACCCTCCTGATGGAGATGCCTCAAGGAAGAATGTTTAAGGCACTCAAATACTAGGTAAATCACATTCAGTGCCAAAGTTCAAGAAAAGGCGTTTATTTTGCTAAGTAACACAAACAGCAGGTCATGGGTTCAAATCAGAATACAAGCCTGGTTTTATGTCCTTTATTACTTCGACTTCCATAAGATTCAAGTTCAATATTTTGCCACGAGTTTGAAGTTCAGGAAGTCAGCTTTCTAATAAAGCAAGTTCCAAGTCATTAGGACTTCATTTGCCCACTCAAATCAGCCATTAAATCCAAACTGTTCAAACTGCCCTGTTGAACCAAAATGTACCTGGTCTTGTGTGCTTAATTACTTAAGCCTCCTGGAGGTTTAAGTTTGATATTTTTTGATATTTTGACTTCTTAAGATCTTCTTTTTCAGGGCATGTAAAAATATTTGGATTAGGTCATGTAAAAATGGGAGAACCAGGTCAGTTTTGCACACAATGCCAGCAAGAGCCTAGTTCTGACTGGTCTAATTCAGTCAAGGTTTGGAGCAGCAAATGAAGTCATGATTCTGAATTTTCACTTAGAGGAGTTAGGAGACATCTTAAGGTTTTCCCACATTTAAGGAAATCCAAATCATGCTCACTTTTTGCATGAGAAACAAGGCTCAAAAAACTAGCCCGTAAACTACAGAGCAATGCTAGCTTATGCCGTCGAGGTCTCTGAGCCATCTAACCATCTAGTCTTGTCTAAATAGCACACTTAGCAAGATAAAGGGTGTTTAGATATAATCATGGGCCTCTTTACTCAACCACAAGAAGAACCAATGAGAAACAAGTGAAGAAAGGCAACAAAGATCCCATTGGTCAGCCGTAAAGTGCAAGGAAGACAAGGCCACTTTTTGCTTTTCTCTCACATATGGGTAGCAGTTTCCTTGCTTACTTGCTCACTTAGGCTGATTATAATTGATGTAATCTGGCTTATTTTGGTGCATGAAGTTGTAATTAGCTTGATTAAAGCATGTTTAGTTAAAACCGGTTTGATTAAGTTAGACTAGGCTAGATTAAGTCAGGTTAGAGGTTTCCTAACCTTGAAGAAACCTCTTAGGGGGTGTTTGGTGAGGAAAAAAGGGTTGGAGACTTGAATCCTCAGGTTTCAAGTTCCACTCCCTAATGTTTGGTGATAAATTTCGGAAAAGAGACTTGATACTTCGGGGGATCAAGTTCCCCCCTAAACCCTGGAACTCGAACCCTTCTATTATTGGGGGGTTTCAAGTTCTCATCCCCAGGGTTCAACATTGTTGTTGTTATTATTATTATTATTATTATTATTATTATTATTATTATTATTATTATTACTACTACTACTACTATAATAATAATAATTATAACAATAATAATAATAATAATAATAATAATATAATAATAATTATTATTATTATTATAATAACATAATAATTATGATTATTATTATATAATTATAATTATAATAAAAAATAATAATTATTATTATACTATAATTATAATAATAATAATAATTATTATTACTATAATAATAATTATAATAATAATATAATAATAATAATAATTATTATTATTATTATAATAATATAATAATTATGATTATTATTATATAATTATAATTATAATAAAAAATTATTATTATTATTATACTATAATTATAATAATTATTATTATATAATAATTATTAGTATCATTGTAATTATTATTATTATGATAGTAATTATTGTTGTTATTATAGTAAATATTATTATTATTATAAATATTCATACTTGCATATAATATTTCTAAAATAAAAATAGAGTTGATTCCATTCCAAAACTGCTCACCAAACAGCAAGAAGTAGGACCTGATTCCAATCCAATTTTCACCAAACAATTGGGTTCAGGATTCAAGTTTCATATCCAACCCCCCAGGATTCAAGTCCTGATTCCATTCCATTCGAATTTCTCTCACCAAACAGGGCCTTAACCTTTTCTAGGCAGCCCATGGACGTTTATGTAAGGGCCTTAGGGACCTCATTTTGTACTAAGTTTTCATCCTTGAAATTGAAAGAGAATTGAGAGCATTGCTCTTGTTTCATTTAAACACTTAACTTGCTTATCTCTAACTAGACCAGTTAGAGTGGTGATCAAATGAGTCTTAAGTTTTGATTAGGTGGAGATATCTGTATCTAAGTGAGAGTTTAGTTTCATTTATCCCTCATATCTCACGGATTCTCCTTAGACTCCCTTGTGATTTCAGTTTGCTTCCTTTGCACTTGAAATCAGATTTGAGTGTTAGTTGAATTCCCTCCACAAATATATCACCTCCCTTGGCCATCAAATGTCCTACCTCCTAAGATAGTCAATCGATCAAAGTTCTTGAAAGCTATACATCCATCTTGTGAGTTGAATGAGTTGAGTGATGATGGAGCTCGAAGGGTACCTTAATCTTTGATGGTTATGGCCACCTTGCACGGTCCCTCAAACTGAACTGGACCTAACATGCAGTTCCTAGCAGGAATCACCACAGTGCTAGGCTGAGTGCATTTTCATGCTTCTCTCTAGGCACTCATGAAAGCTTAGGAAAGAAACAATACAAAAAATTTGACAGTAATAGTATTTCGTAGTTTGCTCAACCATATTCAAGCATGAAGGTCAAAATATATGTAGTCTTATGCTATATAGAAGCTATTACATGAGAAATTTCTAATTTAGAGAACCATAAGAAAAAAAATGACATCATGTAGAGTCTTACCTTATTATCATTTGTCTTGACATCGCACTTTGCACCAGTGTCCATGACATTGTACTCGGAAAGGGCACCATGTAAATCGGATATACTAGACAACAAGTATGCCAATACAAAAAGAACAACGAACTTGAAACTCATTTTGCTATTGCATATTAGGTTTGAGAAATAAGCTTTTAGTCAACTTAAGCTAATAAGGTCAAAATACGTGATATGGTTTCAAATGATTGTGTGCTATTTACAGAAATGAACATAAAGGAAGCTACAAATATCACCAACCTAACCATATAAGAGTGATATTTTTGAGGTGATTGGTGGGCGATTAATAATTACGTGCACCTCCGTTGGCTATCAAACTCGAAGCCATGCACATGCATAAAATCTAATTAGCTGATATTCTATGCGATTAATTCTGGGTAATGACATTCTTGATTCTAGAGCCTGATTTAGTACACGTATGTCTGACATTACACTGGCTGCTAAATGGGGAAGAAAAACAAAAGGTCAACATAATGCAAAATTCGTAATTCTGTACTTACACATTTAGCAATATTCAAATGGTGCATGCATTTATCTTAACGGCTTTTTTCTCCTCTTTCATGAATTTGTTCTGGCGAGATTGGCCATAAAGAAATTATGAGAAAACAGAGACCTAAAGTACATGTGTTATCATATATATCTATTGCCTTATATCATATGGCCCCAATTAACATCTTGTTGTACTTATTCACAATGAACTTAAAATATTGTACTCATTTGACCATATCTCATATCATAGTACCAAATCAAAGCCTTTCATACACACACACATATATATATATATTTTATTTTTTTAACAATGGTAAATGGGCCAAACCCATCAGACCCCTATCTCAGGGGTATCTAATGGGCCTTAACAGACTAAGGGGATAGGAGTACCAAAGCCCAAGCAAACTACTCAGGAACCCAACCCAACCGCAAAGCTTTGTGTACAAAGCACAGCATTCGCATCCCCCAGAGTCGAACCCGGGTGGGGAGCGTGGGGAAGGCAGCAGTGGCCACTAGGCCAACTGCTCTTCGGTAGTGTGTGTGTGTGTGTGTATATATGTATGTATGTGTGTGTGTATATATATATATATATATATATATATATATATATATATATATATATATATATATAGATATAGATATAGATATAGATATAGATATATAAATATATATATATAAATATATAAATGTATGTATGTATGTATGTATGTATATATTATAGCATCCTAGCATCCTAAGATCTACTAGCATTTTGCCTTCCTGTTTGGAAGATTGAGTCAGATTTTCATAGAAGAGTACTAATAGGCAATAATAAAGTATAATGTTCGATATTGAAAATTGATTATATTGTGATGCAGATCCTGTGTTTAAAAAAGCGCGCCCGGGGGGCGCCTAGGCTCACAAAAGCCCAAAGCCCACCCTCTTGCGCCTTGGAATGGGTTAAGCTCAGCTCATTCTTAAAGCCCGCGCTTTTTTGGGCTTTTCTGGGCTTCAGACTACGGTCCAAAGCCTGCGCTTTATAGATCATAACAGACCATTTGGAAAAAAAAGAAAAAAGAAAAAAACCTTTAAGGAGCCTCAACCTTTCTTTTTGCTTGTGGAAGCCTTTCAATCAAGATGCTACTAGAAGTAAACAAAGCATATTGCTACTACTGAACATGAATTTGAAGCTGGAAACCCTAACCCTGCTGACAACAATCTCGTAAATGCTTTGTTCTCTTGTCTTCTTTCAGACTTCCTTCTTCATCCTCCTCCTCCTCTATTATTGGACAGCCATGAAAGGTTTTTCTTTGTTTCCTTTGTTTTTTTGAGGCTTCAAGGAGGTCAAGAATGGTGCTTCCTCCAGTGCTACAATGGTATCGAGTCCTTGCTTTTTTTTTTTTTTTTTTTTTGCACTTCTTAATCTTTCTCCCTGTCTATCTCTCTCTTTGTCGCTCTCTCTCTCTCTCTCTCTCTCTCTCTCTTCCTGGAATGCTGGCAGCATGTGTTATGTTTTTGGGGTTCAATTTATAGTAATCCAATTAAGCTGCGTTTAATGCGTTAATTGTATTTTGTCGTGTTTAATTAATTCTCTTTTTTTGTCTGGTGGTTGGTGAAAATCATTTATTTGATGCTATTATCTAGCTGATTTTAAAAGAAATATGGTTTTGGAATGATTTTCAAGCATTTTGTTAGTAAAAGTGCATCTCGCGTCTAAAAAGCCCGCGCTTTCGCTTCGAAGCCCACGCCCAGGGCCCTAGGACCCTTTGCGCTTTTTTACGCCTCGAACTTTTTTAATCTAAGTGCATATCACAAAATGAAGATTCTTTCTGCATTTTAAAACTCACTTTAAGAAGAACATGAGTCTTTTTTCTTTTTTTTTTTTTGGCGATGTTCAAGTCATTTTAGGTTCAACTTCTTTTACATATATAAATTATTTCATCGGTAAGCCATCTAAACAATTAGCTTATATTTTTCTTTTTCTTTGGTTGTTTATTTTCCTCGGTACCTCTGCCCATCATTCCCTCCCGCCAAATTGTTCATCTAACTTTGTGATGTGATTTCAATCTAATTATCTAAGTCAACTATACATGAACAGTACCTAGTTTTTAAATTAATCGATATATCATATGATGAAATAATATGAGATGATATGATATGTGATCATAACCTAAGGGAAATGTTGGGTGGTCATCACCAAAAAAAAGAAATTTAAAGGCTCGTCTATAAATTTCAGCCGCTTAGGATAATGAATTGTTTTAAAATTTATCAAGTCCCTAAGCAAAGAAGAATTAGGAATCAATTAAAAATCTAAATTGAGTACGATTCATTAATTACTTTCCTAGTTTGGAATGGCTTATACTTAGCAAGTAAACTGTGCAATATCTAAGGGATATTTTGCCATTCATTTTGGGAAAAATTTAGGTAACAAATCTAGATTTTATACAGAAATAGAAAGGACGTTTTGGGGGGAGGTGGGAATAGAGAAATATCTAAGGGATATGTACGGCTGTGACTGAATGTCCTCCTATATATGCTGCTAAATCTGGATTGAAATGCTATCATCATTCTTCACACAATGATCTTGATGCCAATGATTTTTGCCAACTAGGTTGTGTTGTTTCCCTTTGCTTCAATCTTGTCACTAAAACAAATTCAGGCTAGTTTTTCTCTCTCAATTTCCTTAATTATTCTCTAATAGGACTGTTGTCACTTTTTATAAGAAGAAAGCACTCATCAATCGAGCATCGGCTTGATTTGTACCTCTCTTGCTTACCAGGTAGTGCTACGTTAATTAAAGGTCCGAATGTCTCATTCCTTTGATAAGAGAAGTGAGAGGGACCAAGGCTTTTTCATGGGCTTCTTCCCCCTTTCCCTCACCTGCTGGCTCACTAACTTCCTCTAACATAGGGTTAAATGGCATCCTAATTGCTTTAGCTATTATAGTCTAGGAATGTTTGCTCTTTATACATGGCTGTTAGTTTGTGTTGGCAGGTTCAAAGGAGGTGGAGAAATGTGCGGATGATTGTTGAACATATTGGAACAAGAACTTTGCATCCTTAAGATCACTATGAGTGACACATGATGATATTATTAGTAGATAATTAGCATGAAATAAGATGGTTGCATCATCAACTAATATGTCGCATATCTTGTGAAATAAAAGTTACTTATCAATGACATCATACAAATAAAATGTATTATTTTTCTGTTTTTGAGATGAGAACAACAATTAATTCATTTTCAACTTATTCATAAGTGTATGAGGAATTATCTGTTCGGGATAAATCCAAACCCAAATCAATTTTGACACAAAATACTCCCCTTGGTTGGAATGGGTAACAAAATTTTTATTCCTTTTAACATGACACCAAGAGCATGCCTCAAAAGAACTATTCAACAAAATCAACTTAACACCAAATAAAAATCAAAAGAACTATAACTTCCCCATAACAAAAAGCACGCCTTGGTGATCCTTAATAACAACCACCCTCAAGCCAACCCATATCCATAATTGTTAAATTTCACATATATTCAATTGGGCAATCAACAAAGAGTCATGCATATAAGTTCAAATGAAGTTCTAACGCAAAACCAATTGGCAATGAGTGAAGCAACTTAGAAGCTTATATACATACTCAAATCCTTTAATTTTGTCAATGTGGGACAATGTCCACTTTCACATTCTTTCATTTTATCCATGTGGCACAATACCTACTTTCACACTTCACATGCCTTTCTCACATGTGAGTTACTAACAAAGTCCAATGCATGCATACAATTTTAATCAAATGGGGAAGGTGGTAAATCAAGATCGAGCAATCCACTCTGATACCTTGTTAAATTTTATATATATCAATTAAGCAATTAGCAAAGAGTCATGCATATAAGTTCAAATGAGGTTCCAACGCAAAATCAATTGGTAATAGGTGGAATAACTTACAAGCTTATATACATGCTCAACCCCTTTAATTTGGTCAATGTGGGACAATACCTACTTTCATATTTTTTCATTTTATCTAGCTGGGACAACAACCACTTTCATAATTCAACAATCATATTCTATAAAGGTATTGGGATTGATCTTTATGTTTGAAGTGCAGGGTGGAAACAGTCCACACCTTCATGAGAGAAATTAGTGGTGGGTAATGGGTTGGGTACCTATTGAGTCAAGTGGGCCGATCTATTCAAGCAAGGGTTACAAAGGGTTGGATCAATAAAAAAACTGGGTCAACAGTGAGCCAACCTATTAAAGTAGATTAATGGGTCAGGTTTGGTCGACCCATGAACAACTTGTTTAACCCGGTACTTTCTTTAACCTACTTGTCACATTTAGTGGCAAATCTATGTGATGGCTTGGGGTGTCCATGACATTATATACATATTTGTTTATGTGAATAAGGTGCCAATGTTGGTATAAGTGGGGTCTTAGCTAACAGCTCATGAAAAATTTACCTGCTGAGCAATCTGACACCCACTACTAGTTTGTACTATTAGACCAGGTCTTCCCAACTCTAGTCAACACCATCTGTTTTTTAAATGGTTCCATCTCTCCAATATCAAATAAATTAAATAAGGCTTAGGATTCCCAATATAATCAAGTCCAAAGAAGACCACAATGAAGACTTCCTCAAAGTCATATACTCAAAGTCCCTCTTTTAAAGCCATGTTCTCAAAGTGCTATGTTCAAAGTGGTCTGTATAGGGTCATTGATTCAAAGACCTTTGAATACCTTCTTAATTGTTTTGAATGAAAACAAAATCACAATTGAATATATTGTTACTAAGTCTCTTGGTATCTAATGTTGTAATTTCTATTAGTTTTGGGTCCATCTATATCTGAATTGATCAAAGTGACTTTGAGATGAATGTTAATTAGATTTTGAAATGTTTTAAATCATTCTTTGCTTGATCTGTATACAAAGATATTATCTTGATCCCTTAATATACTTGCCTTTACTTATTGATTTGGGTTTGTGCATGAAAATCCTTCCTAAAGCATGATGAGTTTTATTTGGAAAGGATCTCTACAATTCATATAATTGAGTTGAGACAATATATTTAGACTTTTTGAGCTTGATCGATATTTATTATTACTGAATAGGGGTGGGCAATGGATTGGGCTGGGCCGGATTGGGTCAGCCCATTAACTAAACGGGTTGGACTGGGTCCAGTACATTTGTTAATGGGCTGGACTGGGTTATGGGCCAAATGAACCTAGCCCGTCTATTACCACCTAAGGAGTGTTTTTGATTAGTTAATTTTCCAACTAATGTATTTGTAATTTTTCAAATAAATTAAAATAATCTAAATTCAAAATTAGAAAATACACAATCAATCTAATAAATGGTTCGGGTCAAGTCAGACCATGGACGGCCCGCTTTGGGCCTGTTTAAAAACGGAACAAACTTGCGCAAAACAACGGTCTACAATAATTATTGTTATGTACACAATGTTGGTAATGAGGTTAACTAATTGAAACATATAAACTAGTGTGTCAATTAGATTAAAAAATAATGGGTTACTAAATAGGCCGTTAATGGGGCCGTCCAGTCCGGCCCGTTAATATGCCTTAATGGGTTGGCCCATTAATGGCCCAGTCCAGTATGGACCCGACCCTTTATTAGCCTTATTTTAAACGGGCCAACCGTTTAACCCAATGGGTATCCAGTCCATTGTCCACCCCTATTACTGAATCAATTTCTGCTAAGATTACAAGTCACTAAAGATGTATATAGTATTTGTTTGCTATTTATGGAAGGATCACTTAATATGTCTGTGAAATACATGGTGGAAACATTTTGATTGATTCCATGAGATTCTTGTGTTCAAAAGTAAGTCTCATTGCACCTAATACCCAATCTTGTGAGGATCAGTCAATCTCAGTGCTAAATCCAATAAGCTGGGTGCTCATGATAGTAGTGGCGCTATCTTCTGTCTCTTATGCTGAACCAACATCTGCCAATATCCTAAGACACTATACACCCCAAGCTGTTCTCGGTAAACCCATGTCTACTACCCCCAAGGGACTACATTATACATACACTACTTCAATTAATTAATTACTAATTAGTGCCCAAAGTAGGACTAACCATTTCAACGTATCGTAAAGAAGCAATGGATTTCACATCACAAATTCTTAGCTGAGATAATCGATTTTTCACCAGAGATATAAATGAGAATGAGTAATAGGTTATTTTTTCTAAAAAAATTAAGGGTGTTGATTTCTTGTTAATTTATGGTGTTTTTTAATTTCTAGCGATGATTAAAAAAATACTTGGTGTGACTTTAAATCTTTAAACAAAGGTCTATTATTAGTCCCAAAAAGAGCAAAGCTCACCTCTAACGTTTTGGTAAGATAATCTATTCATAATGCAATACATGAAATCTAAAAGCTCCTCTAATAATAAATATATAATGCATGGACAAATAAAACCTAACTAGTCGGACAAACTTAGGGGAAAACCATTGAAAGTTGTTAAAAAATACCTAAGTATGAATCTCATTTACATTGATCATTGCAACTCTTTGAACATACTGAGTCGGTCAACTGTACAGTGTGCTCTTTTTCCTCTCTTTCTTTGCACCTCTTTATACAAATTATTAGGGGATTTTTATAGGTAACAAACTACTTAGGAATTGAATTAAGTTTATAGTTAACAAGTACTTGAAATAATTAATAGCTGATATACAGATTATATGGGCCCTATTTAGCAAATAGTTGTTAGTTATTTGTATTGATAGTAAGTTGTTAGCTACTTGAATTAATTATTTGTATTAACTGTTTAAATTAGCTAGTTTTAGAAAAAATATTTGGTAAAACTAGATATTTTTAAAAAATATATTGGTAACATTCATTTGTGCCATTGTCTATGAATTCTTTTTCAATGACATATGGTGTAATTTTTCAAACTTGTAGACAATTATGTCATTTTTACAAAAAGCCATTACTAAAAGGCTAATGAGAATATCTTTTTTCAAAAAAAGTTTTTCGGAGCCAAGCAATTATTGCAAACAACTGTTTACCAAACACCTTTTAACTATTTGAGTTGGTAAAAACAGCCAAAATCTTTCAACCGCTATTTTTACCCAAATAACTATTATCACCAAACACCCCATGATTAAATTTGACTACTAAATTTAATAAATGAATAAAGGTTTCGGTGCTGTTCGTTCATATGGAGGCCAACCATGAAATATGGCGTTGTGCTGTGGAGATGGATGCACCTGTTTCTAATTAAGTGCTGTGGAGATGGATGCACCTGTTTCTAATTAAGCGCTCCATTTCAGTAGTTTCATAGCATTTCTCCAAGAAAGCTTTGTCTCCTTTTTCCTTTTTCCCCTCTGAGTATCTTTTCTTTTAATTGCAGCTGCATAATAAGTTTGTATCAAGTACTTTGTTGAAATAATACTCATCACACATTGTATGAGTTCTTAATCAAGAAGTTATATTTATGTTTTTATTGAAATTAAAGTGATGAATATACATATATTTATTTTTGGGTTTTAGAGTTGAGTTTTAAAGTTGGGTATTAAATGTATTGTTAATTTCTTCTTAGCATTGAAGCTTAATTTTTTTATTTCAAGGCAATTAAAACTTGAATTTTTTATTTTTTTGACCAACATTCACATAAATGTAAAATTACAATAAGAAACAAATAAGGTGCATGAAGTGTTGCTTAGATTTGTTTCTTTATTTATATATTATAAGTTACAGTTCTTCTTTGATACTTATTTTTGGGTTTTAGAGTTGGGTTTTAAAGTTGAGTATTGAAGGTATCGTTAATTTCTTTTTAGCATTGAAGCTTAATTTTCATTTTAAGGTAGTTAAAACTTGATTATTATTTTTTTTGTCAGCAATGTTCACGTAAATGCAAAATTACAATAAGAAACAAATAAGGTATATGAAGTGTTGCTTGGATTTGGTCCTTATTTATATATTATAAGTTACAATTCTTCAAGTACCATTAAGACACTAATTATTCTAGCAAAAACATAATAGGAGTCAATTCAGTATAAACCTATAAATTGTACAAATAAATGTAAAGAAAATCAAAAGCCGTTAACTAAATCTAGAATATGGAAAAATTTGGTATAAAAAGGATTGCGCGTTGAGTGGATGGACGTCTTAATTCCCTTCTTTCCTTCTTCTCTCATTTAGCTTCATTTCTTCATTTCTTTTGAATATCTTGAATGATAATAGAGCATAGACTGTAGTATAACTTTTATTTTTATTTTTTCAGTGTTGCATTTGTCTTTGTTTGTATCTACTCTTCACTATCTTAATTTTCAAATACTATATAGTTAGCTATAAATTTTGCAATTTCAGTTTATATTTGTTTGAATCTATTAGCATGTTTGGTTCTTATTATAGATGTCCATCCAAACGTTTCCATTTATATATTTTTTTTCAATTGTTTATCTCAACTTATGACTAAATTAATCAAATCAAGTTGTTACTGAATTTATATTTTCTCAATACGAAATCATTACCTAAGTATATTACTAATATTAAACCCACAGATGTAAAGACGCAAAATTTTAAACCAACCCATGCAAAGCACGGGTTCAATAATAGTATATCATGAAAGCTAGATATGAAAGTCTATGACTTTAGTATATGGTATATGATGATGTCATGCAAGATTTTGATGAGCTTGACTTAAACTAGGGCTTGATTCAAAGTGACCAATTAAATTTAGATTTACACTAATTATAGCTAAATTAAAATGACTTAATCTATAAGAGGTTTTTCTTTCGGTTCAATTCAAATCTATAATTATTTACGAATATTTGATTCAAATCAATCTATTAGCAAAATAAAGTGTGAACAAGGATCACATAATTATAAATTTTATAGAAAAATAAATTTTTGGATGAAATTCAAAACAATAATTTATCTTGGTACGTACATTTATAGTTGATTTATTAAATTTTCTCCTTTTCTTTTAATTGATAATAGACACTTTTATGTGATATATTTGATTAAAGTGTTAAAGCTTGAATCAAGAAGCCGATAATGTAAACTAAGATAGCTAACAACCAGATATCCTATATACTCATTCCATTTTCAAAAAGACAACAGATCACCACATTATCTATGGTGCAATTGTACGACGTTTGACTCCAGGTTGGAAGGTTGTGCGTTCGATTCATGTTGGGTTCAAAATCCCAATCCCTAACACCGATTTTTTTTTTGCTCTCCTCTTAATGACGCCGCCTCATTGCTAAAGCCTTGTAGTTACGTGACACTTTGTTCGTCAGATGATGTGTAGACCCAGCACAGACAAAAGAAACTGCTTGCTGCTCGTGGAGCTCAGCAAAGTGACGTCTTTGATTAGATAATTACAGCAAAACTAGACAACAAAGTGGTTGTAGTTTAGTGGTTAGAATTCTATGTTGTGGTTGTAGCGTTGATTAGACAACAAAGCTCAAATCCCAGCACCACATTCTTTTTATGTGCTTTGCGCTATCTTTTTTATCCCCATCCTTTGACAGTCAAGCACCCTGAGGTCGCTCTAGTGATTAAAGTCTTGCTTCTCATCCCCTAGCTCAACTAACGGTAAGCCAAACAAGTAACAATGGACATCATTTTATCACCTGTTCGTACTTCCTACCATGTAGTGTATATTCTAATACCTCTCTGCACCTATACCTGTAATAAAAATGAATCTCTACGCAACAATTAAATAGAGTAGGCTAGATAAGATAAAAATACGATACAGATGCCCCTTCATATCATAAGCATTAGGTGCAATATAATCTCAACGTCTATCAAGCAAAATCTACTCTGACATATGTGTTTAAAGCAAGAAATCTTGCTAGATGTAGAAAATATACCCCGTCCCTCCTCCCCCCCAAAAAAAAAGCTTTTCATTTTCAAGAGGCAGGAAATTAGGTAATAAGAAATAGTGTAGCAAGTGGTTTGCTGTTGCCGGTAATAAGCAGTGTAGTTGTAGAGAAATCAAGAGGCCAAATTCGGTGTTCCCTGCTTTAGGGCCATGTTGCTGTTTGTGCTCCTTTCAACAACATTTTCACTTGTGCTAGTGATTGTGCAATCAACAACTTTATTGGTGATCAAGCTGATGATCTTGACTCTTCTTGCCAGGCTAGTTGTGCTATTTTTTTTTTGTTCTCCTTTAATTTCTAAACAAGGTAGTTATGCGAGTTACTCTCACCAACATCCCTTGTCTATCAATCTCATTCATATAAGCATCCATCTTCTATAATTCAGACACAAAATGATCTTCATGAGAAAGTGATCTTATCAAAAGTCATTATGTATATAAAACCAATCTCTTTTAATAGGTCAGATTAAGCTAGACATATAAGCAATTTCTCCTCTGAAATCTTAGTCTGATTAATACCATGGGCTTTACTTCTTGATTTTTGTTACAATAGTTTAATTTACCAAAAGCGGTATTTAGCAAAATCTTTTGAATTTCCTAAAATTGCCCTCTTTGCTTAGGTGGATAAAATTGATTATATTTACATCTTCTTAAATCCTGCTAAAACAAGTTATTCACATCTAATGACTATGTTGACCGACCCTAATTTTATTAGGGTTAATATCCACTTAAGCCGCCTAAGCGGTGGTAACCTTAATCGACCTTAACCTATATAAGGAGGTTTAGGAGGTTGATTAAACATACATCAGCCTCGTTAACCCTAAATCAAAGCACTTCTACCTCTTCTTCTCTCTCACGGCTATCCTACCATTATTAGGATTTCGGGTTCAGGACAGTGTATCCTGGACAAGTCTGGTAGCTGCTCTTCATCATTGATTACATCCCGTGGGCAAATCCAACTACTAAGTCCACACTAAAGATCAATCATTTTAATTCTTTCTATAGTGTTATCGAAGCCTAAGTTGCTCGGATTAATCTTGATTGATTTGTTCGTAATCTGCCTTCATGATTAATGCGTTTAATTTTGTAATTATGCTACTAAATTTATCTTAAGAATGTTTTTTGCAACTAGGTGTACTGGGGTTGACGATATGTTCATCCTAACTAATGCAATTACGTTATTAATAAAAGCCTGATTTACGTGTGTGATTGTACCTTAATGAATGAATTCTTTGTGCAACGGTGTATGCCTAGACTCGATGACAAGTTCATCTAAACTAATTATGCTATTAATTAACGAAAGCATTTTTTTTACGCTAAATTGATTATTGAAGCATGATTGTGTTCAATAAACCCTAAATCTCTAAAATTGGCCCTAAAGCCCTCACCCCACTTGTCCATCAAACCCTAAGACCCACAAAACCCTTTAGTCTGCCCATATTACCCCCACTAAAACCACCATGCTACCGCTATTTTCTGGGGCTACTGCTATGGCGGCCAAACATTGTAGGGCTTTAGTGTCCTGAAGCAGCGGCGAGTATCAAAAAAAAAAGTGAAACTAGGTAGAAGAGCCGAAACATACAGATCTGAGACTAACCCATCGGGACCACCAGGACGGGTGGTGGGTGAGAATCATCTGCCACCAAAGAAGGCATCCTTCTTCGTCTGTTCAACTCCCAGATCGCTGATCTAAGACATACTGGAAAGAAACCTGTAAAAATCATCATGTAGGGTGCGCGCAGAGCCCAATCACTGCCGCTATCTCAATCGTGCATTGGCGGCAAGGGTGGCACCGGAAGACTCGACATTGACTGATCTACCCTGTGGCGATGCCAGTTTTAGTGGAGGAGGTGTCAGGAGGCTCATGGACCTTCAATCTTTGGCGGTTAGGGTAGGGGAATGTTCATCACGTGGGATGGTAGTTTAGGTACCTCGGTGGCTGCCCAAAAAAGGATATGACCGAAAGGAGCAGCGTGCTGGGAGTGGCGCAGCTAGCCAAGAGGTTTAGAGGTCCATTTTGTTTGAGGCTAGAGAGGGAGTAAGAGAAGGAGATAGAAATAGTGAGAGGATGAGGGAAATGTTTTAAAGGGCTTATGGTTTCTATTTTGGGCAGGCCCTTTTAATGTGGGTTTTTTTTTTTTTTTTTTTATGCGATAGCTGTTCACCTTTTATTTAGCAGTCCATAGTTTTTATTTTCAATTAGTAGTTTTCGTGCTTTGTACCCAAATCAATTACGTACATAGGTATGATTCTGTTTAAGTTGTTGATTCTTTGGAATGATCTAAAACTTTTGCCCATGTCTTATTTGACTTTGTTTCTTGAGATTTCATATGGATGTGTAGCTTATATGAATTCTTTTCATATTTTAATAAATTTGATCTATATTTTTGAAAATGCTTCATAATAAATTTCATGTTGTTATATAAATAAGTTTTATATAATTAATCTTTGATTAGATATATACCTATATATTATATGTCAATAAAATAAGTTTTTTTTATCGCACATTATATAAATTAATTTTTTATAATATAAACTAGTGTAAATATGTTTTACATGATCGAAGGTGAATATCTTGGTGATAATCACTTGTTAATATGTTAAATAGTTTAACAAGAAAATATGAAATTATGTGATAATTAAATTATGATAACTTCTAATTCATATTCATATGTGGTGATTACGAGTTTAGCAAAATTTTCGAACATATAATGTAAATGATGCATTTCTTTTGATAATTTAGTTATGTAACCATATGTTAAACACTTTATATATAGTTTCAGAAGTGGAGCTAAGAATTTAGTGGGTCGTATAGCTACAAAAATAAATTTAAAATTGTCTTTTTATTTTTTTCTTGGGGTTACATATACTGCAATATGATCATATATGATGCTAGACCTATCAGTTTAGGCGGATAGGTTAGATACGCATAGGGTGTATTTCGAGTTTGGATAGAATATAGACATATGTATTTCGTTTTTACGGGTTTCAGATCGACTCTACGGGTTTAGAGCACCTTTCTATGAGTTATTTTTCTTTTGTTAAAATAAAAAATTCTATATATTTATCACTCAAAATTGTTAGTATTTAGTAAGACAACATAGTAACTATAGTTTCTCAAATGAATATTAAAAATATTTAAGCTTTTCATTATAACATATGAATGTCATATATGGGTGACTAAAGAGTAGAGCCCCTTAGGGTCAGTGGGTCGACCCATGTCTTCCAATAATGTCAATAACAAGTCAAGTCACTTACAGGCCAACCCATCTAGGGAATGTTAACGGTTTAGAACTATTTGACTTGCTAATAACCTATTTAGCAATTCGGTGTTTTTGTTAACTATCTTACCAATGTCCAATCAGGCATACTTTATCAACGGGCTGACCCCAACACAAATTTAGCCGACCCATTTTCTGCCTCTAGCATCATAGTTCAAACCTAGTTAGAATGAAAACCAACTAAAAGAGAATTAGAGAAAGTTAAAGATGTTATCATTTAGTTATAACATCAAAAGTTCAGATTATGACAAAGTAATTTAGTTAAATTCGTCTACTAGATATTTAATGATACGACTTACACATCATTAATATTTATCTTCTTCTAAATTGATTTTTTAGAAGATTAGACAGTCATTTCACTCAGTTTTGTATCCTTTTTTTTAAGTTTTTTCATTTGCAAGTTGTATATGATGTTATTTTAAAAGAATGGAGCGAAGAAAAAGGACAATATTGTTTAATTTGTCAAAGGATATAATAGTTATATAATATCTCTTTAAACTATTCGATTAATGAATAAACATTCTTGTTAGGGGGTATAAATTGGAGAAAAATCATAAAACAAGGATATAATATTCGGGTTAAGCGGACAGGTTTGAGTTCGGGTTCGAGTCAGAGTCAGGTTTGACCCACTAATTTGTGAGTTTTTCAAGTTTAGTTTATTTTAGGTTCGAATCGAGAAAATCGTGTTAATTTTGGACATATTTAGATTAGATTTTCATTTAAGATCAGTTTTCATCAGGTCTAATGATGCTTGTTTTTGATCGTGTACGATGACTTTAGTCCACTATAAATCTACAAATATGCAAGGCCAATTGGGCCTTCCCAATCCACCCCCCCAACCCCCCTCGCTTTCCCCCCCCCCCGCCCCCCGCCAACCCAAAAAAAAAGTTTCCATCAGAAAAGGTCGCTACCAAGTATGAGGGCCACGGCCTGTTAAATGAAGCTGACTTCGAATAACCCTTTTTTAGAGTGCATTCAGCTAGGTTTTCGTCATTTTTGCACCACCCTTTTTTTTCCCCTCTCTCTCTCTCTCTCTCTTCTTCTTTTCCATGAAAAAAAAATTCAGATCCTAACCGTTTCCAACTACTTTAGTAAGGAATTGTCAGTAACATAACTATTTGCAGTAAGCTCGAATTTTATTTATTTTTAACACCTTAATTAGTCTAGTAAGAGATTTATTAGTGATTCTATCTATCTTTTCAAAAAATTTTCTCCTATTTGTGTTAAAGTTAGGGTAGTAGCTTGCCTGCTCACCTGGGTGTGAAATTTCTCACCTTAGTGTAAGTTTTAATGAGAGTTTCTCTCCTTATGTCAGTGACAGTTTTCCAGGATCTAGAAGTATCAAGTTTTTGGAAAATTAATAGACCTTATTGTATAAGGTGTGACCATTTTTATATGACTTTACATTACGATATTCTTCCTTTGAAGCATAATCTATCATATCGAGTAGATATCGGTTATACTATGGACTTATTCTATCTATATGAAAGACGAAAAGACATTGAGGAATACAGTTAGTCATTTGAATGATGTTATAAATTTAGAGCTGGTAAATAGCACAGTTATCATGAACTTTTTGGATATGAAAAATTATGCTAACGCTTTAGAATTATTCTTTTTAGATAATTTTCATTATACATGTCATATGATTTTCATTAATGAATCTTCCTTATTCTATCTCAAGAAAAAAGGTTTTCATCATTAATATTTTTAAGTACTTTTGCAAAAGCTCTAGAAAATTCTCAAACTGGTAGACTTTCTAATTTTTTTCTTTTTACTCCTAAAATGGGTGATATTTCTCCTCAGACTACTAAACTAAAGTCTAGCTATTTCTTTTTAAAGAAAAGCTCATAAAAAACCAATTTTAGTTTTTGAAAGAAAAAAAAGGGGGCGGCTCCAATCCATTGTGGGAAGACTTTGTACAAAAAACAAATATCCGTACTTAAGCAGGCAGCCGACCTCGTTGATCGATAAAAGAGCTAAAAAATGGGGTAAACTATGTGTTGAAAGCCAAATTTCATCTAATGAAATTAGTGGATCACACGTATACAAGCACATGCAATTAATTCTTATTTACAAATGGGGTGAGATGACCTCATGCTCAATATGCCTTTTGAATTAATGAGCACCACGTAGGACCACGTATTGGAAGAACCAAAAACATTAATACTGTAGAAATCGCTCGCACTAAAATTGAGTCAACCAGAAATATGATTTTTTCAAGGCAGTTTTGTACAATTTAGCATTTACATTTAGTAGACAAGTCATTTGGTACAGATTCGAATCAGTTTAAGTTTAGTTTGGATTATATTCGAGTTGATCAATTTTATTGCAGGTTTGGATTCTATTCAGGTTACGTTCGGTTCAGGTTCAAGTATGGTTGGAGTTGAGTTCGGATGGAGTCAACTTCGGGTGAGCCAAGTTCGGCTTAGGCTTCGATTCGGGTGATATTCGGACGGGGTCAAATTTGGGTCAAGCTCATTCGGGTTGGATTAGATGCTGGTCGGGTCAAAGTCCGTTCATATAGGTTTCGATTATAGGTTTGGGTCAATTTTGGATCAGGTAGAAATCGGATCGGATTAAGTTCTAATCAGGTTGCTTTCAGGACAACTTACATTTCCATTGGGTCAGCTTAAATGTGACATGAGTTTGGTATCTTACATGGCCACAAGCAGACAAGCCCAATTTAAAGTACTATTTGTTTACTTTATTATTTGGACTGGTGGCCGCTACCTTTTTTTTGGGGGTTAAAAAACTCCCAATTTTTTAGGGCTTGCTTAGATTAATTATTGATATTGTGTTGTTAGTTTGTTACTGCATCAATCGTGATGATTAATTGATGATCAATTGAAGTGAGAAGTGAGAATGAGCTTGTATGATACTGGGTTGGTAATTGTTTTTTACTTGTTTCAGAAAGTTTCATGAATACGACTAAGTGAAATTAACACTTATTTAGTCAAGTGTTCAACTTTTACTTATTCTGACTTATACAAAAACTTATAGGAGGGGCAATGCTAAATTGATTTAGACGAATTCGAATTGATGTGTGATATGTCAATGCACGACTTATGACCCAACTCAAACTTATTTAGATATGTCACAAAAGGGAAGTTACAATGTGTAATATTTAAAAGTATAAGACTAAATGAATTAAACGTTATTTAATTTAACCAACGAATTTGCGCGTGCCTTTGTTTGACTCTAAATCTCAAATGAAGCCTATTGATTTAGAGAAATTCAAGCTAATATGATTCAAATCCAGCGTATTTACATGAATTGAGAGACAGGATGTTGCGGAATATAAGACTAGTGAAATTGGTTCGTATTTTACTTATATTTTAATTTGACTCATAATTTAAAATAAGCCAAACAAATTTATACAAATTTGAAATTGATATGATCCAAACTTGAACTAATTTGCATAACTTAAGAAGGGAAGTAATAGGAAATAGGCTTCAGTGAAATTGACCCATGAATTGTAAGTCGTAGCCAACAACCAACTCAACTAATATTGGCCTTATCTGTATTTGACTCTAAATTTGAAACTAGGTCTACCTAGATAAGTCTATATGAA
>JAKOGI010000413.1:607500-622713 GCA_029747015.1 Carnegiea gigantea | reverse complement strand
ACACAAACACACACACACACATATATGTATACACATAGACAATACATATATACATATATATATATATATATATATATATATATATATATATATATATAAATTATATATATATATATATATATATATATATATATATATATATATATATATAAGATATATATATATATATATATATATATATATATATATATATATATATATATGTATTTGTGTATGTATATGTATATGTGTATGTATATGTATATGTATATGCATATATAAGTATATATATATGTATGTGCGTATATATATATACATATATATAGATATAGGTATATATATGGGTTGTGCACACACAGACACATCACACACACGCGCGCGCATACACACACACATGTGGTGTGTATACACACACACACATATTATATATATATATATATATATATATATTTATATATATATATATATATATATATATATATGTGTGTATATAATATATGCACAGGAACACGGACACACACAAAATATATATATATATATATATATTATATATATATAATATTATATGTGTGTACTATATATATTATATTATAATATATATATTATCATATATATGTGATATATATATATATATCTATAATATATATATAACCTTATATATATATATAATATTATATATATAATATATCTATCTATCTATCTGTCTGTGTGTGTATATATACATAGATACATATATGCGCACACATATACGTACGTACCTGCAGACATTCATGCATACATACTTACATGCATAGATACATATAGACCTGTCAATTTTGGGGGGTGTTTAAATATGGGTCGGGTATATTCAGGTTCAGGTAAAATACGGGTCGAATACAATTCGGGTTTGGGTAAAATACGGGTGGGTATATTTCGATTTTACGGGTTTTGGATCAACCCGACGAATTTAGAGCACCTTTTCTGTGAGTTGCTTTTCTTTTTTCAAAATTAAAAATCTGCATATTCATTACTCAAAATTGTCAGTATTTAATGAAGCGGTGTAATAATTTTAATTTCTCAAAAGAATATTAAAACTATTAAAATTTTTTATTATAATGGATGAACATATTGAATGGGTGGACAAAGAATCAAACCCCCCTTGATTTTTGGTAGATTGACCAGTACATTGAAAGAAGCTCAATAGTGGGTCAGCCATTTATAGGGCAGCCTGTTTAGAGCAATTTAATGGGTTGTGACAGTTTGACCGCTAATAACCTATTTAATAATTTAATATTTTTATTAACTAACACACCAATTTTCAATCAGGTAAAACTTTATTAATGGGTCAACCCAACACGAATGTGGCTAGCTGTTTTCCTACAGCTAGCATCAAAGTTCAAGAATAGGTAGAACGAAACCAAATATAATTGAATAAAAGAAGTACAAGATATTATTTAGCATTTATAACATCAAAAATTTAAATTATTACAAATTAATTAATTTAAAAAATAATTGGACAAATTTGTTTAACTAAGCATATAGTGGTCTGACTTACGCATCTTTAGGACTTGTCTTCTTTTAAATTAACTTTTTTTAAAGGATTGGATAATTATTTCATGCACTTTTACACCCATTCTTAATGGTTTTTTCATTTAAAAGTTGTGTACGATATTATTTTCAGAGAATGGAGGAAAAAAATAAGTTTATTATTGTTAATTTTGTAAACAAATCTAGTAGTTATATAATGTCTTTTTAAACTATTCGATAAAAATGAGTAACTAGTTTTGTTAAGAGGAATAAATTAGAGAAAAATCAAAACTAAGCATATAATGTTTGGGTCATGCGGGCAGGTTCAGGTTCGGGTTCGGATCGGGTTTGACCCTATAATTTGCGGCTTCTTCGGGTTCGGTTTATTTCAGGTTCGATTTATTTCAAGTTCGGGTCGAGATAATCCTGTTCAAAAACTAAAGCTTTGGGGCGGGTTCGAGTCGATTTTTCGGGCAGGGTCAATTTTTCTTAGGTCTACATACATACATACATACATACGTACATACATACATATATATATATATATATATATATAATATATCTAATATATATATATATAATACACACATATACATACATCATACATATATATATATATATATTACAGACATTATATATATATATATCTATTATCGATACATATATAATCTATATTTTATATATACACAATATAATATATTACACATTCATACATATAATACTATGTGTATGTCTGTATAATATATATGATATATATATATATATATAGATATAATAATATATAATATATATATATATATAGGCCGCACGCACACACACACACACATCTAGACACACAATACCCATGCATACAAATACTTACCGAAAAAATACATACGTGGACTGACATACATATATATATACACACAACACGTATGCCATATATACAATATATATGTAATATGCATGTATATACATAATGTTACCGATATATCATTTGTGTGTGTTATATCTCTATATATATATATATTATATATATATATATATATATATAATTATATATATATTTAATAAATAAGATATTTATATATATACAACGATGCATTTTATACATATATACATATATATGTATGTATGTTTTGTATATACATATATATGTATATATTGCAGGTGTGTGTGTATATATATATATATACATATATATATGTATATATAATGTACGTAAATGTTATGGTTATATATCTATATGGTTATTATATATATATATATATAATTATATATATATATATATATATATATATATATATATATATAATATATATATATATATTATATCATATATAATTAGGACACACACACACAAATATATATACTGCATGTATATATATATATATATATGTATATATATTCTATATCTGTGTATATATATATATATATATATATATCTGTATGTATATATATATATTATATCTATGTCTATATATATATATAC
Organism: Carnegiea gigantea; assembly: GCA_029747015.1. Lineage (NCBI taxonomy): Eukaryota > Viridiplantae > Streptophyta > Magnoliopsida > Caryophyllales > Cactaceae > Carnegiea > Carnegiea gigantea. The sequence goes on along the minus strand of JAKOGI010000413.1, from coordinate 619,757 downwards.
ACACACCACACACATATATATACCACAACACGATATACATACATACATCATACATACTGCACACACCGACATACATAGTACGTATATATATATGTGGTTTGTGTGTTGTGGGTGTGTGTTTGTGTGTGTAGGCCACACACACATACACACACGCGCAACGCAACGCACACACCCACAAATATTATATATATATATATATATATATAATATATATATATATATTATATATATTATATATATCTAATATATATACACATACTAATATGTAGAAACCCACACACATTATATACTACATGCATGTATTATGTATCTATATATACATGCTACATTATATATATATATGCATGTATGTCGTATGTTGTGTTTGTATATATGTATATGTGTGTGTGTAAATGTGTGTTGTGTGTGTATCTAATACATATATATATATATATATAATATATAATAATATATATATATATATATATTATATATATATAGATATATATATAAATATAGATATATGTATAGGCACACACACACAAAGACGCACTCACGCACACACACATATATACATATATATATTTGCAAAAATGAATGTGTATTTCATTCCTGCTGCATATTTACAAGGCTGTTCTTGTACACTTCACTTCGACATGGCTATATTTTTGTAATTCTTGTATTTGTGGTTTTATTGTGCTATGTATGATACTCTCTGTCTAGTGTGCTCCTTGATATGTAATGCTGCTGTTTTCCATCCTGTGGGCCTCCCCTAAAGTTTTAGGTCATTTCTTAATCTCCAGATATGGTAGGCAGCTACTGTGAATAAAGTGTAGAGTATCTCTTTGTGCCTCTTTAGCAGTGCTTGATTTAATAATTGGTCTCACCACTTTGGGAATGTTTTTGCAGTGCACTTAATTTTGAGCCATTTGGTGGTGTTAGTCCATACATTCTGTGCATATGTGCATGTAAAGAAAAGACGATCCTAGGTTTCCTCTACTTCATTGCACATATCATAGCTCATGTTGATTCCTTCCATATGCTTGGTGTTGATTATATTTAGTTTTGATGATAACAAATCCAAGTGTAAAAATTTGTCCAAGTAATGTTGCTCCGAACACGATCTCCAAACAGGCCCAACTGGTGCTTGTGATCTTTATTGTATTAACTGGTTTGCTACATGTGAGAACAAGTCTTCTAGACAGGTTTTACTTGGTGATTCCATATTAAGTCAAGAACACCATCTCGACAGTTGATTGTAAAGCGTGTTCCTGAACTCTAGCAATGCAAAGAACAACCCCAGCAAACAAGGTGGCCTTGGTGTTCACAGCAGCTCTACAAATCTCGGACAAGATGACTGGTTCAAAATAAGAAGTCTTGGGTATATAGGTTTTATTTAATTAGACTCTTGTTAATATGCCAATATTGAAAACATCATTTTAAACACCTCTTGAATCGGTATTTGCGCTAAAGTACTTCAGAACACCAGTTGCGAACAACCCTGCAAACAGGGTGCCTAGGGTGTTTCTGAACTGCAGTGGCCATACCCGATTATTTTTGAAAATTCATTTTGGTTGGCCAAGATCTCCAGAATACTTTCTTTGAATTTCAAAATTGCTATTTTTCTGGAGAGGATAGTTCTTGAAAATATTATGGAGATTTGCGAAAATAGGTTTGGGAGATTTGCCAAATCAAAAGATTCCTATGACTATATTTTCGGATTTGGTAAAAGCTGAAAATCTCTTTAAACCTCTTCACGGCTATGGGAAGATAAGGGTTATCTTTTAAGATAACAAAATCCCTTATATTTTGGGATAAATTCATCATTAGCCGTTGGAGAATATATTTTGTTTGCAAATCATTTTCCATACTTAGCTGATTCTTTGGTTTTTGACCGTTGGACCTTGTGTTTAAAAACCGCAGCTTTTCTCTCCCACAGACAGCCAAGAAGCAGATAGAAAAAACTCAGACTGAAAAAGAGAAGCAACACAGCTTTCTGAAAAATCTGGAAAAAATCAGGAAACACGGTTTTCACATTAAAATTCTTGAGCTTCATTCTGAAAAGCAAACCGTGACAAGCTGTGTTTGATTTTGAGTTTTCAAACCATTGGCATAATAGGATCTTCATTGTACCTTACATCTGCTTAGTGAGAAGCACCCCCTGTAAAGTGTTTGTAACCCTGATCTTGAATCAGAAAAGTGAGTGAGTGTGTCCTAGTCGTGTGGACTTGGACGTGTCTAATCTTGCGAAGGTTGGACGTGGTGTAACCTGTCTTTGGGAAGAAGGTTACGTGGTTGCAAGTTGTAACAAGGTGTGTTACATTTGTAACGTGTGAAGCCCGTTAGTGAAAGTGGTTAAATCCTACACGAGGTAGGTCGTGGTTTTTCACACCTCAGTTGGGCTAGAGGTGTTTTCCACGTAAAAATTGTGTGTGCTTTATTTTCGCATTTATCTTGGTGATTTTCGCATCTGCAATATTTGAGAACACCCCGTGCAAACAAGCTATCAGGGTGTTTGTCATTTGAGAACAACCTCTGTGAGGGTGTTTGTTATTTACAACGCGAAAATCAGACACCACAATTCACCCCCCTCTTGTGGTTGTATACTCACGAACTCAACAAGTGGTATCAGAGCAGGTTCTCTTACAAAAGGTTAACACCTTGAGAGATTCTGAAGATGAGTACCCCACAAGGAATTCTTGAAGGGCAATCCATTACTCGTCCACCCTATTTCAATGGCCAACATTATAGTTGGTGGAAGAATAGGATGGAGAACTATATTCAGGCAGAAGATTATGAATTATGGATGCTCATCAAGAACGGGCCCCTTGTTCCCACCAAGGTGCTTGAAGATGGTAAGAAGGTTCCCAAGGAATCCATAGAGTTTGATGCCGAGGACTACAAGAAAATGGAGAAAAATGCCAAGGCCAAAAAGCTTCTATATTTTGGCCTAGGACCCGATGAATACACTCGCATCTCTGAGTGTGAATCAGCCCAAGCTATCTGGAATGCTCTGCAAGTTGCTCATGAAGGTACGAGTCAAGTTAAACAATCTAGAATTGAGCTACTTATGCGACAATATGAGTTGTTTGATATGGGTGATCATGAAACTGTGATGGACATGTATACACGGTTCACCCACATCACGAACGAGTTAAAATCCCTGGGAAGATCTTTCACCACTGAAGAGTTGGTGAGGAAAATCCTCAGAATTTTACCTCGCACGTGGGAGGCCAAAGTAACAACCATCCAAGAGGCTAAAGACATGAACCAGATCACCCTCGACGAGTTGATTGGTAATCTCCAGACCTATGAACTCCGAAAGAACTCACAGCAAAGAGAGGAGCAAAAGAAGGATCGTGGGCTTGCCTTAAAAGCACATGAGGACACTGACTCTGACCTTGAAGATGAAGAAATGGCCCTAATGTCCAGAAAATTCAAGAAATTCTTCAAAAAGGTCAAGGAAAACAACAAAAGAAAAGACTTCAGCAAGTCCAGAAACACCTCCAAAGAACAGCTCACAGGGTGTTTCAAGTGCGGCAAACCAGATCACTTAGTCAAAAATTTCCCTCTGCTTCGAGAAGATCAGGTGCCCGAACACCCTCGAAAACAGGTTCGAAAACACCCTGTAAACAATCTGGGCAAGCGATTCTCGAAAGCTATGCTGGCTACTTGGGGAGATTCCTCTGAGGATGAAGGAGAATCTGAAGCTGAAGAAGGGGTCGTAGCACTTATGGCACGAAGTGATTCAGATTCAGATGATGAATCAACAATCAGCCTCTCAGATCTCAAGAGCAAGGTACATGGTCTTAACAAAGCTACTTTAGAAGAACTTCTATATAATTTGATAGACACTTGTGCTGATCTAAAAAGAGAAGTTCGTGACCTAGAACTTGAAAATGAAATTCTTAAAAATGAACACCTCGGTTTACATGAGAATATTAGCTTGCTCAAAGAAAACCTCTTTATAAAAGAAGGAGATTATTCTCGAATGGAGGAAAAACTCTTTGAGGTAGAAGGAATGGTTGAGTCCTTGCTCAGGGAGAACAAAGGTTTGCATGCTGATATAGAAAAACTGGAAAACGAGCTTACCACAACCAAGCGCTGGAACGAGTCCTCACAAGCCCTTGATTGGTTAAACACTCACCACAGTCGAAACAAAAAGGGACTTGGGTATAAGCCTAAACGAACAGTCTACCCAATTCACAGAAAGTATGTGGGATTACCTGAAAACATTGTTTGCTTTCATTGTGGCAAAACGGGTCATTATAGATACACTTGCCCTTTAAGAAAACATGCCAATGAAAAGAATGAAAGGTATGTGAAACAAATCTGGATTAGAAAAGATGAGCTTTACATGTCTAAAAGAATGGGACCCAAGTGGATCTGGGTTCCCAAAACTAACCCGTGATTTGTTTTGCAGGCTGAAGTGAGAGAGAACAACCTTACGAACAACCCCACTAACACCCTTGGAAACAGGCAGTTGTGGTTTGTTGATAGTGGGTGTTCACGGCACATGACTGGTGAAAGATCAAACTTTCTCTCACTTACAGCTCTGAATGGTGGGAGTGTAGCATTTGGAAACGGCAAGTCTGGGACAATTGTCGGTATAGGTAATATTGGTAAAACTCTCTCCCACTCAATTGATAATGTGCACTTAGTTGATGGGTTAAAGCACAATTTACTAAGTGTGTCCCAAACTGTGTGATAAGAACAACCTAGTACTGTTTTCAAAAACACGTTGCTTGGTTGTGAACGACGACACAGGAGATGTTGTGTTGAGGGAGAAGCGATGTCAAAATGTTTATAAAGTTTGTATTTCCACTCTTCCCCAAAATAATCTTACTTGTTTAAATACATTAAATGATGATATAATGCTATGGCACAAGAGACTAGGTCATGCAAGCTTATCCTTGTTAAACAAGCTTGTTTCAAAAGACCTAGTTATTGGACTACCTTCCATCAAATTTAATGATGACAAGGTATGTGAAGCTTGTGCAAAAGGCAAACAAGTCAGATCTTCTTTTAAATCGAAAAAATGTGTAAGCACTACTCGACCTCTAGAATTATTACACATTGATTTGTGTGGTCCCATGAGGGTAACCAGTAGAGGTGGGAAAAAGTATGTGCTTGTTGTAGTGGATGATTACTCTCGATTTACTTGGACCTTGTTTTTGGCATCCAAAGATGAAACCTTTGAGAATTTTATTGCCTTTCTCAAAAAGGTTGAAAAGAGAGTAGGACACTCTTTAATTAGCTTGAGATCTGATCATGGAACTGAGTTTGAAAATGCAAGTTTTATTAACTATTGTAATGAACATGGTGTTGATCATAACTTCTCAGCCCAAGAACACCCCAACAAAATGGGGTGGTTGAGCGCAAAAATCGAACCCTGGAAGACATGACCAGAACAATGCTTATAGCTAGTGGTCTTCCTAGGTATTTCTGGGCAGAAGCATTGAACACCTCATGTTACATTATAAATAGATGCATGATCAGACCCATTTTGAGCAAAACTCCTTATGAACTTTTCAAGGGCAGAAAACCCAATATTACGCACCTAAGGACATTTGGTTGTAGGTGTTTTGTGCATAATAATGGGAAGGATGCCTTAGGAAAATTTAACCCTAGGAGTGATGAGGCAATATTCCTTGGCTATTCTTCTCACAGCAAGGCATACAAAGTCTTTAACAAAAGAACCTTGTGTGTTGAGGAAAGTGTGCATGTGCTTTTTAATGAATCTAACGTGTTGAGTGAGAATGATGCACAGGAAGATGAACTTGAATTAGGTCTTGTTCGAAAAGAAGTGTTGCTCCAAGATAAACGAGGTAAGAACACCATGGAGAAAACAACTCCTGAAGGTGTTCCTCAGAACAGCAGGCAAGGTGAACACCAAACAGGGGAAAACACCGCTGAACCCTGTTCGGAACCGTGTTCTTCAGGAATAGACTTACAAACATGTGCAGAAACAGGCTCGGGAGATGATCGTAAGCATTATGTTACGACTAGAGTAGAGCATGGGTCTGTGGATCCTCTTACTCCACGACCATGGAAGCACCATAGTTCGCACCCTCTTGATCAAATCTTGTCAGATATAAATACTGGAGTGCAAACTAGATCTAAACTAAAGAATTTTTGTGCTTTCTATGCTTTTCTTTCTAACATTGAGCCAAAAAGTGTGAATGAAGCTCTTGCAGATTCAGATTGGATCACGGCTATGCAAGAAGAGCTTCATCAATTTGAGAGAAACAAAGTATGGCACCTTGTACCTAAACCTGCGGAGAGAACAATCATTGGAACCAAGTGGGTGTTCCGAAACAAACTGGATGAGTCAGGAACAGTCACTAGGAACAAGACACTGCTGGTTGTACAAGGATACAATCAAGAAGAAGGGATTGACTATGAAGAAACCTTTGCACCAGTTGCTAGAATTGAGGCTATTCGAATCTTAATAGCCTTTGCAGCTCATATGGAAATCAAGCTATATCAAATGGATGTTAAAAGTGCATTCCTAAACGGATACCTTAAAGAAGAGGTGTATGTCAAACAACCCCCTGGTTTTGAAAATGGTGATTTTCCAAATCATGTTTTTAAATTTGACAAGGCACTTTATGGTTTAAAACAAGCTCCAAGAGCTTGGTATGAACAGTTGTCAAGTTTTTTACTTGAAAATGATTTTAGAAGAGGCAAGGTAGACAATACCTTGTTTCTAAAATCTAAGGGGGAACATTTTTTGATTGTCCAAATATATGTTGATGACATTATATTTGGTGCAACTCATCATGATTTATGTAATGAATTTTCAAATATGATGAGGAGTGAGTTTGAGATGAGCATGATGGGTGAGCTTAATTTTTTCTTAGGCTTACAAATCAAGCAAACTCCAAACGGCACCATGATCCATCAGCAAAAGTATATCAAGGAGTTACTTAAGCGTTTTGGGATGGAGTCAGCCAAACCCATAGACACTCCTATTTCTCCTTCAACCAAGTTGGTTATGGATGATGGGAGTCCCTCAGTTGAGGAGAAACTCTATAGGGGTATGATTGGGTCACTCTTATACCTAACCGCTAGTAGACCTGATATTGTTTTTAGTGTTGGTTTATGTGCCCGTTTTCAGTCTAACCCTAAGGAAACTCATCTTAAGGCTGTTAAACGGATACTAAGGTATTTGAAACATACACCCAATTTAGCTTTATGGTATCCTAAAGGTTGCAATTTTGATCTTGTTGGATATGCTGACGCTGACTATGCTGGATTCCTAGTTGATAGAAAGAGTACCTCAGGTATGGCTCACTTTCTTGGACCTTGTTTGGTATCTTGGGCTACCAAGAAGCAACATTCAGTTGCCATGTCCACAGCAGAAGCTGAATATGTTGCAGCAGCTTCATGTTGTGCTCAACTGTTGTGGATAAGGCAACAGCTTAAGGACTTTTGTGTTGACATTGGATGCATTCGTATTTTTTGTGATAACACAAGTGCAATTAACATTGCCAAAAATCCATGTCAACATAAAAGAACAAAGCATATTGACATTCGACATCATTTCTTGAGAGATAATGTTGAAAAGGGTTTAATCTCTATGAATTTTTGCTCAACGGAAAATCAAATTGCTGACATATTCACTAAGGCACTCGCTAGAGATCTTTTTGAAAGAAATAGACTGGAACTAGGGTTGGTGAGAACACCCTGAGATACCTGTTTCCAGAACATAAACTGGGTTTGGTAAGATCAACCTTTACACCCTGTTCTCTCCCCCTGTTTGCAAATTTTATTAATAAAGGATGTGATTGCATACACCCGAATTGCGTGCATTTTTTTTGTCTCTTATCTACTTAGTACAGCATAAGGGGATGTACTGGAGCCGTCTTAATGCCATTCAGTCGAATCAGATCAGACGGCAAAGAACAGGCATAATACAGAGAACAGGTACGCCCCTTGGTTGCTCGGTGTGTTTTCTTTCCTTCCCAAGGCACAAGATGTTAATGCTCCTACCCGTTGCAAATCAAGAAATCTTCTCAAAGATTCGGCTGCTCTCTTTCTCTCTCTCTCTCTTGGTATGCCCTGCTCTCAGTACTATCGTTCATCTCGCCCTCAAGCAAAAACCGAACATCCTGCAAACACCTTAAGCCCTAATCTCTCTCTTCTAGCAACAATGGCTTCCAACAACTCTTCTCAATCAAAAGCCCTCGTTCTTGCAGCCTCAATCCCTGCTCCCCCTCGCCCAATTCTTTACAAGCCTTTCAAGTTCCTGAATCGCTTGTCCCTAAAATCAGTGGGAATGGGGATGGATGATATTCCCTTTGAATGTGGAAGGGAATTGGTGTTCCTCGTAGGGGCAATTGCTTGTCCCATTTTAGTTAAGTCAGAGGGAACAAAGTCGGGGCCTCAAGAACAATTCTTGGAAACCCCTGAAGGGTTTAATTTTGAGCCCTGTTCTTCTGGGTTGTTCTCTGACACCGCGACAGAAACAGGGGCTGCCTCTGTCGAAGGTGTGTTTGTGGAGGATCTGCATGTCGACTTCCAAGGGAAGTCGAATGAGTCGTCAGAGGAGAGTCTAGAGAAGAATTCTCTCCCTGAGGCTGAAATCTCCACTCCAGACTTTCAAACTGGAGAGAAAAGGAAGAGGGTGAAAATCGCGGCTAGGCGTAGCAGAACGCCAAGAACAAGGCCACAACCAAGGTCTTAACCCTCTCAAACTCTCTCTTCTCCTCAATCCTCTAAGCCCTCTCGAAAATCTGCAAGGCTAGCGTTTCAATCCTCTCATCGTCCCTCCAAACCCTCTGCTCCTATCATCGAGGAGATTTCTTCTTCTTCTGAAGGGTTCTCGAGTTCTGACTCTGAGAACACCACCTTCAAACAGGGGACACCGGTGTTTTCCGAGTCCTCTGAAGAACAATCTCCTCCAAAACCAACCAATAAACATGCTGTGAAGCCCTATTCTGCCAAAACACCCCTCAAGCGAAAGCCCAGAACAGCCCCCCAACCAGAAACTACAACCTCTGTTCCTGTCCTTAAACGCCCAAAGCAGTTCACTCCCTCTCCTATGTCTGAAAAACATGCGCAGTTGCTGAAGCGCAATGTCGTCAGGGGGAAGGTAGTGAATGTAAGCTTTTTCGAGGAACAGGGTCTGGGGGTGTTCTTGAACAAGCTTCGAGCCCAAGGCTGGCTTGAGTTGTTTGCAAACATCCAGCAAGGGTGTTCTATGCCTGAGTTGGCTGAGTTCTATGCCAACTGCTCTGTCACAAATGGGGTGGTGACAAGTGCTGTCAATGAGTGCCATTTCTCCTTTGATGCAGCCACCCTTGGTGACATTTTGGGCATCCATTCTCGTGGATTTGCTGTGTATGTGAGGGAAGACAAAACTGCCCTGGAAACAGCCAGGCTCTTAGAGGTGTCCAAACGCCTTAGTCAAAAACAGGGCCTGAGAACACCCCTCTCGGTTAAGAAGGGTGAAATGACCTCCCTGCACCAACTACTGTTTATGTTCACCATCAAGAACATAATACCGCGAGGTCAAGGGCGAAACTCAGCAGATGCCTTCGATCAATGTCTGGTGGATCTACTGGATCGGGAGGAACCAGTAAACCTCCCTGCAATAATGATTCGCCACATAGAGCGAATTGCGAACACCACCCGGGCACATGATCTTGGCTATGGGTTTCTGTTGACAAGGGTGCTTGAGCACTTTGGGATAGTGCTCACACGAAGAGTGGCGGCCCAAATCATTGATGAGATTGGGATTGACACTCTGCTAGGGTGTGGCTATGAGGTTGGCGAAGGGTCAGTCTCCAAACAGGGTCGTCGACCACCTCAACCACCTGTTTCTGGGCAACCTTCCGTCAAGGTTGAGGCTGTTCTTGAGGACAATGCTCGCCTCAAGGATGAGCTCTCAGCTGTCAAGGCTGCTCTTGCTGAGGAACGAGCTCTCTCGGCCAAACGCCATGAAGATTTGCTTGCACTTCTCTCCACTCTTGCCCCTAGCATCCCTCCTCTGCAAACGAAACCACCCCCTGCTCCCTGATTCTCTAGGGTTCTCTTGTTTCCTCTCATCTCAGTTTTTTGGCATTGTAATGTTTTTAATGCAATATCCCTTTATTAATGCTACTTGCACCTTATGCTCTATATTGCTTTTCTTGCATTACTCCTGTTGCTTATGCTTTTTAATGATGCCAAAAGGGGGAATAAGACCATATGGATAGATATGACCTAGCACCTAGAGGATCCCAGATATGACCTAGCACCTAGAGGATCCCAGATATGACCTAGCACCTAGAGGATCCCTATCAGTAGATCCCTATCAGCATTAAACGTTGTTAAGCGCGTTTAAATTTTGTCAATATGGTCACTTGGTTTGTCATCATCAAAAAGAAGGAATTTGTTGATTATATTTAGTTTTGATGATAACAAATCCAAGTGTAAAAATTTGTCCAACTAATGTTGCTCCGAACACGATCTCCAAACAGGCCTAACTGGTGTTTATGATCTTTATTGTATTAACTGGTTTGCTACATGTGAGAACAAGTCTTCTAGATAGGTTTTACTTGGTGATTCCATATTAAGTCAAGAACACCATCTCGACAGTTGATTGTAAAGCGTGTTCCTGAACTCTAGCAATGCAAAGAACAACCCCAGCAAACAAGGTGGCCTTGGTGTTCACAGCAGCTCTACAAATCTCGGACAAGATGACTGGTTCAAAATAAGAAGTCTTGGGTATATAGGTTTTATTTAATTAGACTCTTGTTAATATGCCAATATTGAAAACATCATTTTAAACACCTCTTGAATCGGTATTTGCGCTAAAGTACTTCAGAACACCAGTTGCGAACAACCCTGCAAACAGGGTGCCTAGGGTGTTTCTGAACTGCAGTGGCCATACCCGATTATTTTTGAAAATTCATTTTGGTTGGCCAAGATCTCCAGAATACTTTCTTTGAATTTCAAAATTGCTATTTTTCTGGAGAGGATAGTTCTTGAAAATATTATGGAGATTTGCGAAAATAGGTTTGGGAGATTTTCCAAATCAAAAGATTCCTATGACTATATTTTCGGATTTAGTAAAAGCTGAAAATCTCTTTAAACCTCTTCACGGCTATGGGAAGATAAGGGTTATCTTTTAAGATAACAAAATCCCTTATATTTTGGGATAAATTCATCATTAGCCGTTGGAGAATATATTTTGTTTGCAAATCATTTTCCATACTTAGCTGATTCTTTGGTTTTTGACCGTTGGACCTTGTGTTTAAAAACCGCAGCTTTTCTCTCCCATAGACAAGCCAAGAAGCAGATAGAAAAAACTCAGACTGAAAAAGAGAAGCAACACAGCTTTCTGAAAAATCTGGAAAAAATCAGGAAACTCGGTTTTCACATTAAAATTCTTGAGCTTCATTCTGAAAAGCAAAACCGTGACAAGCTGTGTTTGATTTGAGTTTTCAAACCATTGGCATAATAGGATCTTCATTGTACCTTACATCTGCTTAGTGAGAAGCACCCCCTGTAAGGTGTTTGTAACCCTGATCTTGGATCAGAAAAGTGAGTGAGTGTGTCCTAGTCGTGTGGACTTGGACGTGTCTAATCTTGCGAAGGTTGGACGTGGTGTAACCTGTCTTTGGGAAGAAGGTTACGTGGTTGCAAGTTGTAACAAGGTGTGTTACATTTGTAACGTGTGAAGCCCGTTAGTGAAAGTGGTTAAATCCTACACGAGGTAGGTCGTGGTTTTTCACACCTCAGTTGGGCTAGAGGTGTTTTCCACGTAAACATTTTGTATGCTTTATTTTCCGCATTTATCCTGGTGATTTTCGCATCTGCAATATTTGAGAACACCCCATGCAAACAAGCTATCAGGGTGTTTGTCATTTGAGAACAACCTCTGTGAGGGTGTTTGTTATTTACAACGCGAAAATCAAACACCACAATTCACCCCCCCTCTTGTGGTTGTATACTCACGAACTCAACACTTGGCCAGTCTGGTTATGACTGGTTGTTTCTGTTTCAGCAGCAGCCATGCTATGAAGGAGTGTCTAGGTGTGGCTAGCTTTGGGCACACTATTTTCATCCATCTAGTCTTATAGTTTTGCAATTCCAAGCACCAGGCATATCCCAAGTTTACTGTGTAGTTACCTGTGGGTGTACCTTTCCATTTCAATCTCCGCCCCTCTATGCTCCCCTATTTGAACTCCTCTTTGACTTAGTACACCTTGGTCTAGTACCAGCATACATCATGGACTGTGGTGTATGTCCACCAATCCTTGTTTATTAGGTATTTCCCGTGAACCCAC
>JAKOGI010000413.1:570000-602500 GCA_029747015.1 Carnegiea gigantea | reverse complement strand
ACCCCCAGCCCCTATTGTGGTGTTTTCCGGCCACTTTTCGGCCAGCTTCCAATAAGAAATTGTAACCTCCAACCACCTCCCTCCACCGGCTATCATCTTCCACCCTCAAAATCACCAAATATCATCTCCATCTCCACTTGTGTCAAGCTCAAAGTAAGTGACTTCAATCTTGTTCTTTGGATTTATGATTTTTGCTTCTTGTTTTGGTTGTTTTAATGGTGGATTATGCTGTTTTTATTGAATTAATAATCATATTGGTGGTGGATCATGGTGGAGTTGAAGTTAGGGTTAGGGTTTTGTCTTAATCATGCAAGCTTCATGTTCAAGTGTTGGATTTTGATTGTTTTAAATGAGATTTTGTGATCTTTGGCATTGATAATGAATATCAAGATGTTTATGCTCATTTATATAAGTTAAAGAGTGATTTTAGTGGGTGGTTATGTGAAGAAAAGATTGCAAATACGTGGTCATTGTGCTATCAACAGACCTAAAATAGGGGTCAATTCGGGAGCAAACTGGTATTAATTGGCACATCCACAAGTCATGATTTTTGGCGTAGTGATACCTGGAAGAGTTAGCTTTCAATAGGATTTGGAATTACTTAGGTTTGAGCTGTGTGGACCAAGTTATGACCAGTTTACTGAGGACTACGCAGAATACATTGAAACAGGGAACAGTTTCGAACGGTGAAATTTACGAAAACACTGGTATTGATTGGCTCATTAAAAATTTGTGATTTTTGGTGTGGATATATAAATGAGTTATATTTCACATACCTTTTGAATCACCTTAATCTGAGTTCTGTGAAAAAAGTTATGGTCATTTTGCTACGACTGCGCAGATTGAACTAAAATTGTGCACGTCTGTGTTCTACCCTAATTTTAGGGACCTTAATATGTGAATCATGCTTTGTGTCTTGAATAAAAGTTTTACTGGACATTATGAGATTTTCATATTGGGATTTTACATCTTATTTTGAGGTCAAGAGTGAAAGATATGGATTTTCTAATGCATACCATCAAATGGTAACATGAGTGAATATAGAAATCGTGACATTTGAAAATATTTTCAGAAGTTTCTATCTAATTATGGATACTGCAAGAAGATTACAAAGTATAGTGAGTTCAACAAGTTTGGTTATGTATTGAAGCTTACTTAGGTTTGAAAACCAAGCTAAGTGAGCATGAAAATGAAATTTGGGAAGTGAGTAGAGTAATAACTCAAAATCAGTGTCCTTTGGACCAAGTTAGGGTGTTATATGAGCTTTTATGAACCTCACAGCACCCCTTATAGCATAAAACTATTTGTCGCCCATTTCAGAAGTATTAAACCTTCTATTATCTATTTCAGATGCATTGCACTCTACATTTTCCATTTCAGAAATATCAGAAACCCATATTTCATTTATATCAATTAAAATCTTTTCATTATTACCTCAATCATTTTCATTTGGTCTATTTTGCTTCAATTTGTTATATTTCAAGTTCAATAACCCTAACTAATTTATTATTCAGTTTATTTTGGTTTAACTTGTCTTATATTGAATTATTGAAATTGTAGAAGTCTTTTTAAATAAATCAATTTCCATTAAAGTTACAAATTATGTCAGTGAATGCGGTTTACTAACTACATTTATCTATAATTACATTTTTTTAGCAGAATCGAGGCCTAGTCTATCATTTCCAATGTGCATAAGTATTATCAAGTGAAACATCATTTTAAAGACTTAAGGTACGTCCATTGCCTGTATCTTTAAAAATCAGAGTATATTTACCAACGTTATCATGTTTTGGTAAGTACATCAATGAATCATTTTACGCAGTAATTTATCAATTAATTAGTGACTCCATCAGTTATCATCTGTAGGGCATTTGCCCTTCAGTTACCCGCGCGGCCTCAGGCCAGGTCCCCGATCTGCTTGGTAGGTGTACACCTATCCATAGATCATAACAGTATCAAGGGGTTCACTATCAGATAATAACTAGCAATGCAGCTTTACATCATCTCATTCACTGTTTTAACTAAAAATGAATTGCAAATTGGGCCCAACCAGTGTTTCAATGATCATTTAACAATTCAGGAATGCATATACTGAGCTTCGGCTCACAGTTCGAAATGTTTTCATATTTTGTTTTAGGCAAATGTTCAGAGAATTATCCTCAGGCTAACAAATCAGCTGAAGAGAATAAGTGAAGTAAGGAAATCCAGATGGATCGGAAGAAATGTAGTGTATGCATACTTTAAAGCTGTATATTGAATTCTTTTGTGGATGAAGATGTAGACTATACAGTGATTTATTTTACTATGGTTTATAAACCCTTTATTGGTTAACACTTGATGTGAGTGTATATGTTTGAGGTTATGCTTAGCTATATTATTTATAGCACTCATGTTTCAAGTCTTGTCCTTTTGGACGGCGGTAATGTGCCTATCATTAGGTTGTCTAGATTATAATTAAGGAATTATTAAGGAAAATACAAACAGTGAAACATGTTTAATTGGGGGTGTTACAGATTTGGTATCAGAGCTAGGTTGAGATTTTCTTTATGGGATATAGAGTGTGGAGTTAAGGTGCTAAGAAATTGGTTAGTGAAGAATGAAGATTATTATGATATCATTAGAAATTTGTGACAACAGTAATGTTTGCTTATCTCTTACATATTCTACTCGTATATTCTTCTTTGTCAGATGGATCCATAAAATGTATATATAGTTTGATCTCAAGCATCAGACTCAATGGTGATTTTTAACAACAAGTTAAAGATGTTCCAATGCATTTAGATATGTATGGTCATATGAGCCACCCATCTGATTAGTATGCCATTCTTTTAGCTTGAATTGTTTATTTTTGGGATGTAAACCCTTGTACTCCGACCGTATAGCCTGTAGAGTTGTGGTCTCCAGCGTGCAGCCATTGAGCTTGATCTGGTATCCTTTTATAGTTCTATTCAATGCAGATGATGTGATGTAAGGCTTTAAGTTTGGGAATTGGCCAGTTTACAGGTAAAACTCTGTCCGTTTCGTCCTGAAAATTTCAGAATCATTAACACTTGTAGCCCTAGGGTTAGGGGTTGTTACCAATGTGTCCTATGAAAGCCCTTGACTCATTTTGAGGTTAAAAGCATAGGAAAAACTAAGTATGGGTAGATTAAACAAGTTCAATTAACTTGATAGTTTTGATCAGTGCACAGGGACCGAGCATAAAGTAACTTTTGTCCAAGATCACCATGATTTACGCAAGGGTTTCCTATCTTGACTTTAAGTTTAAGGAGATGTCTTTCATAAGAAATAAGATTCAAGTGGATTAGAAGTCATTTGGTTATTCAAAACTATTAGACAAGTCAAGGTCTGCAAGTTGAGCAGAATCCTAATGTACAAGGTCTGAGTTTAGTCCACTTGCAGCCTATGCATTCCATCATATAGAGATATTTTAGTTAGTTTATATCAAAGTACAAAAAAAAAAAAGCTTTCCAAGGACCCATATTGCAGCATATTTGGAGACCAGTGGTTAATGAAATTTAGCCTAGAAGTCTGATGGTACAGACTACTCAAGTCAGTGGATGCATACAATTTTGAGCTTATATTTCCTCATCATATAGGAGCCATTTTGTGTGCTTCCTGAATCCAAGTGGCAATTACTTTAATATGCCTCGTTGATTGCAGATATTTTCCTTTGTAATCCAAGAATTTCATTTAAGTGCGCTATATGGGGGTTCTTGATGTAGTATCCCCTGAATTGTAGGATTTTGGAGAGGCTTGTTCTATGGTACATAAATTTGAAACCATTGACTACAGACTATTTCATGTGAGAGATACCAATGACACATTAGAGAGACATTTTGCTTCAATCCATTGCAATTCAAGACTTGCTTAAATTGCCTAGACTCTTGCAAGCAGTCCATTGACTCTACCTCCATTTGTGAAGTAGACATTACTCTAGAAATATTTCATGGCACCTTCTGGTAACATACCATCTACCATTGTCCTTGTTAGATTATCAACTATTGGATACTCCTCACTTGACGAGGGCTTCATCTTTTTGCCTTCATGGCATCTCCCCATCAAGTTGCATTATCAGTTCTGGTCACCTTT
The DNA here is from genome assembly GCA_029747015.1 of Carnegiea gigantea. Lineage (NCBI taxonomy): Eukaryota > Viridiplantae > Streptophyta > Magnoliopsida > Caryophyllales > Cactaceae > Carnegiea > Carnegiea gigantea. Next base: position 598,408 of record JAKOGI010000413.1, on the reverse strand, counting down.
TCCTATTTTTAAGGGCCCAATTGCTGCTAGTAGCTGGTTTATGATTGGGATACACCAATCTCAATAGATGATAATTTTGTAACACGCCTGAACAGAAGGTAGATCTTAATTACACTTTGTATAGGGGTAGATTGTTGTCTAACTTGTGGAATCCATTGCTAAGGAAAACGCAATGTGTCTACCCTTTTTGACTGATTCAACCTCAGTTTCCTGTTGAAGATCACTTTCATAAAGTTAAGTTGGACAATCAAAATCTTTTCATGCATTTGGACTGCGCCAGTGAGAAATTTTGATGGGTTACTGCCCTGTGGAAAAATGTCTTCAGTTGATTCATACTCAAGGACTCTAGAGTGGAAAGTATGACCCAGTGGAACCTTAAGAATGGATTCAAGGAGTGGAGAAAGTTTTCACTGTAATAGAGATTCCAGGTGATAAAAGGGTGAACATTGGAACATTTCATCTAATTGGTGAAACTGATATTTGGTGGAACATTGTTAAGAATAGGCTCTTAGGGCCTGATTTCACTTCGAGTAGATTTGTAGAAGAATTAATCACAGCACACCTAAGTACCGAGTAGGAACTAATAAGTGTATGTAGTGCGGTAGCCTAGAGCACCTTATCGCTGCCTGCTCCTGAAAACTGAAGGCTGTAAATGAGGGCTCTCACTTTTAAGGCCCGCAGCTATAGGAAGGGCTTATGTGTTGAGTAAGAAGGAAGCTGTCACCTCTGGTGCAGCACTAAAGCTCTCTTTTAATTTTGAAGCCATTTTGTGTATTGCTTGCTTCAGTTACCACTCATCCATTTATATTCACACGATCTGCCATGCAAGTGAACCTTGAGAATAAGAAGGCAGAAACTAATTATGGAATCAAGTTATCCAACGACTCTAGAGTTGAGTGTTCTACATCTCATAAATTTATTTTAATTACTATTGGTGAGACAGTTTCCCCGAGAGTTCTGATTCAATTTGACTGGTCAGACTTTAATATCATTTTGGAAATGAGCTGGTTGTGTACTTATGGGATCAAGATGGATTGTGATGACCCTAAGGTTATTTCAAGAGATGAACAAGGGAGAGAAATATGTTTTATGGTCAAAGAAAGGAGGGAAAAAACTTATCCTTTAAATTCTGTTATGAAAACAAGTGAGCTCTTATGTCAAGGATATATTGTATATTAGTGTTATGCTATTGACATTCAACCAAAGGAAGAAAAAGGTATCAGAGATGTTTCCTGAAGAATTACCAGGAGTGCTCCATAAAGAGAAAGTGACTTTGAGATTAAATTAATCCCTGGTGCCTAACCTATCTCAAAAACCTCATATCTTATGGCCCCAATTGAGCTTAAAGAACCGAAGTATCAGTTAGATGCGCTATTACAGAAGGGATTTATCAAACCATCCAAGTGTTCCTCCATGGGATGCCCAGTTCTAATTGTACAGAAAAAGAATGGAACCTTGAGGTTATGTATTGATTTCAAAGAATAGAACAAGATCACCATCAAAAACACATACCCATCACCCCAAGTAGGTGACTTGTTTGATCAACTGTAAAGAATATGAGTCTTATCTAAGATTGATTTGAGATCAGGGTACCATCAACTTAGGATTATATCTGAAAACATTCCCAAAACCACACTAAGGACCATGTTTGGGTCACTATGAATTCATTGTGATGCCTTTTGGCCTAATCAATAGCCCTACAGCCTTCATGGATCTTAGGAATAGAGTTTTATACCCTATTTAGATAAGTATGTGGTGGTATTCATAAAAGATATCTTGAAATACTTTAAGGATAGAGATAAGCATACTGTTCATTTGAGACAGCATTATACACCCTAAAGGAACATCAATTACGTAGCAAATACAAGAAGCATGAGTATTGTTGGGAGCAATGGTATTTTTGGAATAAATGGTTTCAAAGGAAGAGATGAAGATTGAATTGTAAAAAGGTCAAAGCAGTTACAAAGCGCTCAAGACCCACCAATGCATTGAGATTAGAAACCGTTTGAGTTTAGTAGGGAATTATCGAGTTCAGAAAGAAATTATCATCTAGTGGTACCTTATCCCTCCGAACAGTTCAAGTCTTATGAGTGGTACCTTACCCATAATCCAGGTGCACGAGAATTTGTAAACATTACTTGTAAGGTGTACCTTGTGTAATCTATACCGGCCATCAGAGTCTGAAGTATATCTTCTCCCACAAGAAGCTCAGTCTACATGAAACATCAGTTGTGGCAAATCCACTGTCAATCAAGAATTGGAAATATTATGGCAGACGCCCTGAATAGGAAGGCACAATATACTATGAACACTGTAGTGATTACTCAACTGAATTTCTTGAGAGAGCTTGAGGACTTGCACATTTAATTAGTGTCACACTGGAAGGCAAATGTTTAACTGCTGACACTTACCTTACCACCCTCCCTAATGGAGGAACCTAGAGTAAATCAGGATAGTGATCCTGCGCTCCAAAGAATAAAGCAAAATCTTAAGAAAGCATATCTTAGAGGAGGGTCATAACACTCGCTATTCAGTGCATCCGAGGGGGCACCAATATGTACACAAATCTGAGGCAATATTTGTGTGAAACAGTATGAGAAGAGAAATTGTAGAATATATGGATAAAGGTTTGATTTGCCAAAAGGCCAAGGCAGAACACCAGTGCCCCGTAGGTGAATTGAGACCTTTAGAAATTCCTATTTGGAGCTGGGATCCGATTTCAATGGACTTTGTCATGGGATTCCCTCAGATATAGTGTCTGATAGAGATCAGAGATTTCAAGCCTGTTTTGGCATGCCCTCCAAGGAGCCTTTGGAACTAGATTGAACTTTAGTAGTTCTTATCATCCTAAAATGGATGGGCAAGCATCGAAAAATATCAATGGATCAACTCTTCTAAGTTGGCGCCTATAGTGCTTCACGACCAACATTTGCATTTGAAGAAAGTATGGAACTCCCAGCAGTCAACGTTGTGATAGCACTAGCAGAGAATCCTTCATTAAAAATCAGGACAAAATGACAGCAGATATTGACAACAAATCATCTTATGGGTCATGAAGATCTTCTTCAGCATTCAATAAGGCGGCATATCTCAGAAGACTCTTGAAAGCATACCATTGGAACCGACAGAAAAGCTATGTTGCTAAAAGAAGGAGATTCTTGGAATTTTCGGTATATGATAAAGTTTTTCAGAAAGTCTCACCAACTAAGGGTGTAAGGAGGTTGCACTACGACTTAAATTGAAGCCAAGATCTTTTGGAACATATCAGTTCATTGAAAGGTCAGATTCCATAACTTGTCTATCAGATCTGCCTACATAACTCAACTCAAACATATGCAAAACATGTTCCATGTTCCTTACCTTACAACTCAAGTAGTACATTTCAGATCCTAACCATGCTATCATAATCAAATCTATTGCAGTCATTGAGGGTCTTGTGTTTCAAGAACATTCAGGTCAGATATTGGATCATAGAATTAAGCAGTAAAGTATCAAGCTGATACCTTAGATCAAATTGCCTTGGGGCAAATCATACCTTCTCATAAGCTACTTGGGAAACTGAGCAAGAAGTAAAAGCCAAGTACTCATATTTATTTGAAATCACCTTGCATGATAGTCAAAATTCATAAATTTCGAGGACAAAACTCTTTAAGGGGGGAAGGCTGTAATAGCCCGACCCTAAATTATTTTCACTTATTTAATTAAGCCATGCTATTCTTTTTTCTCATTTATTTATCTCATTTAATGATCCCGGTTGGGAGAATTCATTTTGGGCCCTACTTTGCAATTCGAGTTTCATTTACCAAAAATAATTTTTCGAAGAAATTGATATTAGGCCTCGATGATTATGATTTAAAATATTAAATTACTTTTCATGATATCACAATTAATTTCGAGCTACAAAAAAAAAAAAAAAAATTCAAGCGCACTCGGTTTGAGCTAGTTTTCGAACCCGAGCCCGTTTAAAGCCAATTTTGGCCAACCAAGACTTGACACTATTTATTTATCTAATTACCATCATTAAGCCTTAATTATCACTAGTAAAATTTGATTTTTGTGCTTAATTTTCAGCCAAGTATTTTTGCTTAAGTTCATTATGCACCAAGCAATTATTCAAGACACTTTCTCTCTCCTCTTCTCTCCTCCTTCTCTCTACCCCATGGCCAGCAGACCCCCAGCCCCTATTGTGGTGTTTTTCGGCCACTTTCTGGCTAGCTTCCGGCAAGGAGTTGCAACCTTTAATCACCTCCCTCCACCGGCTATCATCTTCCACCCTCAAAATCACCAAATATAATCTCCATCTCCACTTGTTTCAAGCTCAAAGTGACTTCAATCTTGTCCTTTGGATTTATGGTTTTTGCTTCTTGTTTTAGTTGTTTTAATGGTGGATTATGTTGTTTTTATTGAATTAAGAGTCATCTTGGTAATGGATCATGGCGGAGTTGAAGTTAGGATTAGGGTTTTATCTTAATCATGCAAGCTTCATGCTCAAGTGTTAGATTTTGATTGTTTTAAATGAGATTTTGTGATCTTTGGCATTGGTAATGAATATCAAGATATTTATGCTAATTTATATAAGTTAAAGAGTGATTTTAGTGGGTGGTTATGTGAAGAAAAGATTGCAAATATGTGGTTATTGAGCTGTCAACAGACCTAAAATAGGGGTCAATCAAGAAGAAAACTGGTATTGATTGGCACATGCAAAATTCATGATTTTTGGTGTAGTGATATCTAGAAGAGTTAGCTTTCAATAGGCTTTGTAAGTACTCAGTTTTGAGTTGTGTGGACAAAGTTATAACCAATTTACTGGGGACTATGCAGAATACATTGAAACTGGGAATAGTTTTGAACAGTGGAATTCACAAAAACACTGGTATTGATTGGCTCATTCAAAGCTTGTGATTTTTGGTGTGTGAATATATCAATGAGTTATATTTCACATACTTTTTGAATCACTTTAATCCGAGTTCTGTAGAAAAAGTTATGATCATTCTGCCACGACTGCACAAATTAAACTGAAATTGTGCACGTATGTGTTCTACCCTAATTTTGGGACCTTATTGTGTGAATCATGCTTTGTCTCCTAAATAAAAGTTTTAGTGGACATTATGAGCTTTTCATATCGGGGTTTTACATCTTATTTTGAGGTCAGGAGTGAAAGATATGAATTTTCTAATGCAAACCATCAAACAGTAACATGAGTGAATACAGAAATCATAACATTTGGAAATATTTTAAGAAGTTTCTATCTAATTATGGACACTATAAGGAAATTACAAAGTATAGTGAGTTCAACAAGTTTGGTTATGTATAGAAGCTTACTTGGGTTTGAAAACCGAGTTAAGTGAGCATGAAAATGAAATTTGGGAAGTGAGCAGATTAATAACTCAAAATCAGTGCTCTTTGGACCAAGGTAGGGTGTTATATGAGTTTTGATGAACCTCACAGCACCTCTTATAGTATTAAATCATTTGTCACCTATTTCAAAAGTATTAAACCTTCTATTATCCATTTCAGATGCATTACACTCTCCATTATCCATTTCAGAAATATCAAAAACCCATATTTCATTTATATCAATTAAAATCTTTTCATTATTACCTCAATCATTTTCATTTGGTCTATTTTGCTTCAATTTGTTATATTTCAAATTCAATAACCCTAACTAATTTATTATTCAGTTTATTTTGCTTAACTTGTCTTATATTGAATTATTGAAATTGTAGAAGTCTTTTTAAATAAATCAATTTCCATTAAAGTTACAAATTATGTCAGTGAATGTGGTTTACTAACTACATTTACCTATAATTACATTTCTTTAGCAGAATCGAGGCCTAGTCTGTCGTTTCCAATGTGCATAAGTATTATCAAGTGAAACATCATTTTAAAGACTTCAGGTATGTCCATTGCTTGTATCTTTAGAAATCAGAGTGTATTTATCAACGTTATCATATTTTGGTAAGTGCATCAATGAATCAATTTACATAGTGATTTATCAGTTAATTAGTGACCCCGTCAGTTATCATCTATAGGGCAGTCGCCCTTCAGTTACCTGCGCGGCCTCAGGCCAGGTCCCCGATCGGCTTTGCAGGTGTACACCTATCCATAGGTCGTAACAGTATCAAGGGATTCACTATCAAATAATAACTAGCAATGCAGCTTTACATCACCTCATTGTTTTAACTTAAAATGAATTGTAAATTGGGCCCAACCAGTATTTCAATTATCATTTAACAATTCAGGAATGCATGTACTGAGTTTCGGCTCACAGTTCGAAATATTTTCATGTTTTGTTTTAGGCAAATGTTCAGAGAATTGCCCTCAGGCTAACAAATCAGCTGAAGAGAATAAGTGAAGTAAGGAAATCTAGATGGATCAGAAGAAATACAGTATATGCATACCTTAAAGCTGTATATTAAATTCTTCTGTGGATGAAGATGTAGAATATATAGTGATTTATTTTACTATGGTTTATAAACCCTTCATTGGTTAACACTTGATATGAGTGTATATGTTTGAGGTTATACTTAGCTATATTATTTATAGCACTCATGTTTCAAGCCTTGTCCTTTTGGACAGCGGTAATGCCCCAATCATTGGGTTGTCTAGATTATAATTAAGGGATTATTAAGGAAAATATAAACAGTTAAACATGTTTAATTGGGGGTGTTACATCCTAGAATATGTAGATTTTATGAACGACAGGGGGATTGTAACAAGGCAACAAGTAAAGTATGAATGGATGCCTCTGAAATGTAACCATTACAATATGTATGGGCATACAGAATCAGAATGTAGGAAAAAGGTAGACTACAGATAGGAATGGTGAGTAGTGGCTAATCGCAACCCAAGAAATAAGAAAGGAGACGATCCACCAAGTAGAGATAGCCTATTTATCACTCCAAGAAGACCAGGCACCAAACACAACCCTAACAACTAACGAAATATGTGCTACAGCCTCATATTCATTCCAAGCGCTGATTGAAATAGAGATCATGAACTTGATCACCCATGAATTTGGGGAATTACAGCCCCCTATGGATAATATCATCAGTTGGGACATAAAAGGCCTTAATGGCCTAAATAAAAGGAATGACATAACACTCTTTCTTAACAAGCACTCCATCAGGATGGCAGGCCTGCTTGAAACCAAAGTCAAAAACCCAAATCATGACAAAATAGCAAATGAAATCTATAGAGGTTGGCACTGGGACTCAAACCTTTAGCAAGCAGAGAAGGATAGAATCTGGGTGGCATAGAGGCCTAATAGATATGGAATCCAAATTGAAAAAATAGCAACCTAACTTATCCACTGTGCAGCAACTCAGCTCAGCACGCAAAAGCAATTCCACATTATATTTATATATGGATACAATAGAGAGGAGCAAAGCAGACCACTATGGCAAGACCTCATGAAGATTAGCCAACAAAAATCAGGGGCACGGGCAATCATGGGGGATTTTAACACCATACTACAGCCACAAGGTAGATTAGGAGGGGATGGCACACAAAGCCATGAAATTAAAGATTTTGCAGAGTGTATATCAACATGTGAATTATTTGAAATGAGGAGTGTTGGCAACTACTACTCATGGACTAACAAAGGAAAAACGGAAAGAGACTCTGGTCAAGGACTGACAGGGCCCTCACGAACTTGGGGTGGTACCAAATGTTTGAATTCACCTAGGTCGAATATAAGCCAGAAGGCATCTCAAATCACACCACACTAGTAGTAACCTTTCCTCATTGCCTAGAACCTATAGTATCTTTCAAATATTCTGATATGTGGAGTAAGGACCCACAATTCCATACAATAGTAGCCAATAAGCTAAGAAGGAAGCCAAAAGGAAGGAAAATGAATCGGCTCATAAGTGTCCTCAGGTAGCTAAGAAGGCCATTAAAGCAATTGAACCTCAACAGTTACAAGGATATCTACACTCAGCTTACAATTAGTAAAGCATAATTGGAAACCACACAGAATCAACTGCATAAGGACCCACAGCACCAGCAATTGCAAGCAAAAGAAAGGGAGGACATAATTAGGTATCTGGATATACTAGACTCATCGATCAAATTAATGCGTCAACAAAGTAAGGAATGGCTACACAAAGATGACCAATACACAAAATTCTTTTTTGCAAAAATGAAGCATCGAAAACAGGCCAACTACATATATTGTATCAATGATGCAAATGGAAACATGACAGATGGATTTTCAGATGTAGCTAGAGTCATGATAGACCACTATCAGCAGCTGCTTGGTGAGCAAAAGGCAGTTAGAAGTCATATCTCACATAAAGTAATTGACTAAGTGATAGAGTCCCCACCACCAATGACAAAGAAGAAGGTCCAACAAGCCCTACAAGGTTCATTTCAAGCTCTAAAGTCCAAGCATTAGCGCACATTGTGGAAGAAAGCCTAAAGCAAGCACTCGGGTTCAAAGATCAGTTTTTACCCGGTTTTGTTCACTTAATTACTTAAGCTACATTGAAGCTTGAGTCCTGAATTTTTTATTTTTGTAAACCTTAGGATGTCCCCTTTTAAGCCCCAAAATCAATTCCCAATCATACACATCAGAAGAGGGGAGATCAAGGTCTTTTGCTGAAACAGTAAGCTTTACACCTAATCTGCACGGTTTAATGTTTGAGTGAGATTGACCCACTTAAACCTTGTTTAACCTTGATTTCTTTGTTAGGGAGGTTTATACACATCCTAAAATTTCCCCTATGGTCTGAAAACCAAATCATACTCACTTTTGTTAAGGTTAAATCAAGTCTCAAAACTAGTTAAATTCTGTCCGTGAACCCGGTTTGCTACTGCTGGTCTATTTTGCCTTTAGCCGTGGGTGTCCTTCACTTCAGCTTGATTGGCACACACCCCAAGGCTTCCAAAAGTCTAATGATCAGCTACAAAAAAGAAATCCTTGAGAAGAACAACCAATGAGGGATGAGCTGCAATTGAAGTTGTCTCTTGCTTCCTATTGGCCAGCCGAAAAGAACACCTTACTTTACGGCCGTGCACATGCTCCTTGGCTGAGTTTTTGGTTGTTTAAGTTTAAGTATGAGCTAATTACATTGTAAACATCATTTGTCTTGCTTTCTTTAATGCTTTGGTTGTAATTAAGTTAGCTTGAACATTGGTTTGTAACCGGTTAATTCTAACCGGGTGCATTAGCTTAATTAACACCTTTCCCCCTTAGGAAGGAAAGTTCTAGGAGTGTGCTAGCTTGGTTGTGTGCTTACTAGGTGTGTAAGCAAATGGGAAACATGGCCCTTACTAGATCATAACTCACTTTGTATGAAAAACTTGTTGAGAGCATTTGCTTTCTCACCTATAAATCTTCACTTGCTTATCCTTAATCGGGTCCATTAAGGTGGTGATCAAGTAAGTCCTAACCTTGATTAAGTGGTATTTCTGTATCTTAATTCAAGATTAGGGACCCTAAGCTTACATTAGGTGGTGATTCTGTACCCAAATTGTGAGTTTAGTTCTATCCATTTTAAGTTGCATGTACACGGGTTCAAGGAGAGTAAACTGAAATTTCAGTTTTCAATCGTGAGTTCGTGAACATCTAGCTTGGATTTCTCCCTTCTTTTCATACCTTCCTTCAATCCACGCTCACATACATCATATTTGGTATCAGAGCAAAGGTTTCACCTTGGCTTGGTACGCCCTTCCCCTTCCAAAATCAGTTCATTCATCTTTAAACACAAGAACACAAAACTGGCTGTTTTCAGCCTTGTTCGGCAGAAAATCAGCATGGTTACCCCTTGTCCTACAGCACGCCCGTGCTACCATCAACCCGTGTTGTTTCACTTATCATAGCAATCAAGTTCAAGCATGACTTCAACAAGCATGACTCTGGAGGAGAGGTTTGAAGCCTTGATAAAGCAGAATGAGTTCTTGGTTAGCAAAATTCGAGAGGACTCACAAAAGAATCAAGAGACTCAAGCTCAAAATGAGTATTTAAGGAAGCAGCTAGGTTCGATCTTGAAGCAAAAACAGAAATTGAATGAGGACACTCTTCAATCTGAATCAAGAGAACATGAACAAGCCTTTAGCCATGAGGTTGAATCCTCAAGTGAAGAAGAACCAGTCAGAATGGCTAGGGAGAGCTACGGTTTCAAGCAAACACCAATGATTTCAGTGTGGAAGTTCCTGAATTTGAAGGTAAGCTTGATCCTAAAGAGTTCCTTGATTGGTTACATACAGTTGAAAGAGTTTTTGAGTATAAAGACATTCTTAATGATAAAAAGGTCAAGTTAGTGGCCTTAAGACTTAGGAAGTATACGTCTTTATGGTGGACAAACTTAAATGCCAAGCAGTTAACGGAAAGGAAGTAAAAAATCCGAACTTGGGAAAAGATGAAAACCAAGCTTAAAGCATGGTTTCTTCCACCAACCTATGTTCAAGATTGTTATTCTCAACTTCATAATCTTACTCAAGGTAATATGAGTGTTGAAGAATACACACGTAAGTTTGAAAAGTTGCTAATCAAGTGTGATATTCAAGAGCCTGAAGAACAAACCATAGTTAGATACTTGGGAGGTCTTGACCCTAGGTACTCTAATGTGGTTGAATTGCAATCCTATACTTCTTTTGATGATGTTTGCGTGTTGGCTCATAAGGTGGAACAACAAAAGAAAGCAAAACAGCCCTCTAAGCCTCAAAATACACGGCCTCTGACCTGGAACCAACCTTTTAACAAGGGGAGTTCCAATCCTACTCCTAAGCCACAAAATCCACCCCCTTCCTTCCCACGAAGAACCTTAGCACCACAAAGAACCCAAGCACCTCAAAATAGGCCTAATCCTAACCCCATAAGCAATAGAAGGTGTTTCAAATGTCAAGGCCTTAGACACATTGCTTCGGATTGTCCAAACAGAAAAGTTATTACCTTCGCCAAATGGACAGCCGTGAAGGAAGAGTTTGAGGAGGAAGAAGAGGCATATGAAAGTGAGCCAGAACTTGAAGAAACTCAAGATGAAGTTGTTGAAGAGGCTAATGAAGGAGAGCTCTTAGTTTTGAGAAGATTTCTAAGCAATCAAAGAGGAGTTAAGGAAGAACAAAGAGAGAACATATTCCACACACGGTGTACCGTGTAAGGGAAGGTGTGTTCTTTGATTATTGATGAAGGAAGTTGTGCCAATGTAGTTTCTCTAAGTATGATTAAGAAGCTAGGTCTGCAAACTATGACTCATTCACATCCTACAACATCCAATGCTTGAATCAAAGCAAAGGAATTCAAGTAAACTCTTGGTGCTTGATTACTTTCTCTATTGGAAAGAACTACCAAGATGAGTTATGGTGTGATGTGATTCCAATGGATGCTTGTCATATGCTGTTAGGAACACCTTTGTTGTATGACCGAAAGGTTATGCATAACGGTTACCTAAATACTTACTCATTTTCCAAAGATGGCAAGAAGATCACCTTGGCCCCATTATCTCCATCCAAACTCCATGAAATTCAGCCCAAAAAAAGCCCAAACACATGGATTGTTTACTGTCCGTGAATGAGCCTATCCTAAAGGCATCTCAGCATGAGTTTAAGGCCTTTAAAGAGTGGATACTAAGCACGTAAGACAAACCAGAAAGTTTGCTACCCACTCACCCCATTGCCAGAACACTCATTGAAAACTTCTGTCACTTGTCTCCTGAGGAGATACCTATGGGTTTGCCTTCTAAAAGAGACATTCAACATTCAACATCACATTGATCTTGTTCCAGGTTCCATCCTACCAAACAAGCCAGCATATAGGATGAATCCAAAAGATACCATGGAGATTCAAAGGCAGGTTGAAGAACTAAAGGAGAAAGGCTTGATATGTGAGTCTTTGAGTCCATGTGCCGTTCCAGCTCTTTTGGTGCCTAAGAAGGATGGAGGAATGAGAATGTGTGTTGATAGCAGGGCCATCAACAAGATCACAATCAAGTATAGGTATCCCATACCTAGACTTGAAGACATGCTAGATGAGTTGTATGGTTCTAAAGTGTTTTTCAAGATTGATCTTCGAAGTGGATACTACCAAATCAGAATGAGAGAAGGTGATGAGTGGAAAACAGCCTTCAAAACCATGGGTGGACTCTATAAATGGTTGGTAATACCCTTTGGACTTTCTAATGCACCTAGCACTTTCATGAAATTAATGAATCAGGTGTTTACACCATTCATTGGAAAGTTTGTGGTAGTATACTTCGATGATATTCTGGTGTATTCTAAGAATAAGCATGAACATCATGATCATTTAACTCAAGTTATGCTTATCTTAGAACGTGAAAAGCTATTTTGTAACCTTAAGAAGTGTGCATTTTTTACTCTTAAAGTTACATTTCTTGGTTATATTGTTACTGGTGAAGTTATTAAGGCATATGAAAGCAAGGTAGAAGCCATTCGGTCTTGGCCAATACCTAAGAGCATACATGATGTTAGAGCTTTCCATGGTTTAGCTTCTTTTTATAGGAGATTCATTCGTGGTTTTAGTACCATTATGGCTCCTATGACAGAAGTTATCAAGGGTACATCATTTGTATGGACACCAAAAGCACAAACAGCCTTTGAAGAGATCAATGCAAAGCTTACTCAAGCACCGGTTCTATCCTTGCTGTGCTTCAATAAGGTTTTTGAAGTAGAATGTGATGCCTCTGGTGTTGGCATTAGTGGAGTTCTTACTCAAGAAGGTAAACCTCTAGCCTTCTTTAGTGAGAAATTGTGTGATTTAAGAAGAAAGTACTCCACTTATGATAAAGAATTCTATGCCATTGTGAGGTGTCTAGAGCATTGGAGTCATTATCTTATTGCAAGTGAGTTTATCTTGCATTCTGACCATGAAGCATTGAAGTATATGCAAGGGCAGCATAAGTTGAACTCACGGCATGCCAAGTGGGTTGAGTTTATGCAATCATATCACTTCACCATCAAGCATAAGTCAGGTAAACTCAATCAAGGTGCAGATGCTCTGTCTCGGACGTATCTCTTATTATTTCAATTAGATGCTTGTGTACTTGGTTTTGAGCATCTAAAAGCTTTATATGACAAGCATGAAGACTTTGGGGAGTTGTATGCTGAATGTCCTAAGCACCCCAAAGGAGACTTTTTAATCCAGGAGGGATTTCTATTCAAGGGTACACGGCTGTGTGTACCAAAGGTGCAGCACAAGGGAGATTCTAATCAGGGAAGTTTATGGAGGATCATTAGTTAGACATTATGGAGAGAACAAGACTGTCACCATGCTAAAAGAGCATTACTACTGACCAACTATGGAAAGAGACATACAGGGCATACTTAAAAGGTGTGGAACATGTCAAGTGGCTAAAAGCCATTCACTACCTCATGGTTTATACACACCCTTGCCAAACCCCACTTCACTATGGGTTGATGTAAGTATGGATTTTATTCTTGGATTACCTAAAATACAAAGAAACGAGGACTCTATTTTTGTTATTATTGATAGGTTTTCTAAGATGTCTCATTTCATTCCATGTAACAAAACTAATGATGCTACACACATTGCTGAACTGTACTTTAGGGAAGTAGCAGGATTGTATGGTATTCCTAGGTCAATTGTTTCTGATAGGGATACCAAGTTTTTGAGTCATTTTTGGATTACTTTGTGGAAAAAGTTAGATACTAAGGTGAAGTATAGTACTACTTATCATCCACAAATTGATGGGCAAACTGAAGTTACTAATTGAACCTTAGGAACACTCCTAAGAGCTTTGATTAAGCGTCATGCTAAGGCTTGGGATTTGCTTTTACCCCATGTAGAGTTTGCTTGCAATAGAGCACCCAGCAAGGCTACAAGTCTTTCTCTATTCAAGGTGGTGTATGGACTTGATCCCCTTAGTCCACTTGATCTTACACCATGACCATTGGACCAGAAGCCAAGTGCTAATGCAGCATAATGGGTAGAAGAAATCAAGAAGATTCATGAATTAGTAAGGAGCAAGATTAAGAAGACTAATAAAGCATATCAAGCTCAGGCCAACAAGCACAAGAAGAAGATGGTTTTTCAGCCTAGAGACCTCGTGTGGATCCACCTTAGGAAGGAGAGATTTCCATCCAAAAGGAAGAAAAAGCTCATACCAAGGGCTGAAGGTCCCTTTGAGATACTTGAACGTATTAATGATAATGCTTACAGGGTTGATTTACCAGGTGACTATGGAGTTTCAGCCACATTCAATGTAGCTGACTTGAAAGCATACGAAGAAGACGATTACCTTGCTGATTTGAGGATTAAATCTTCTCAACAAGGGGAGGATGATGGAGTCCCCACCACCAATGACAAAGAAGAAGGTCTAACAAGTCCTACAAGGTTCATTTCAAGCTCCAAAGTCCAAGCATTAGCTCACATTGTAGAAGAAAACCTAAAGCAAGCACCCGGGTTCAAAGATCAGTTTTTACCCGGTTTTGTTCACTTAATTACTTAAGCAAAATTGAAGCTTGAGTCCTAAATTTTTACATTTTTATAAACCTTAGAATGTCCCCTTTCAACCCCCAAAATCAATTCCCAATCATACTGTTGTGATTTTTCCGCAATCGCACGGTTTATCATTGTAACGTTTGCGGGTATCGTCCTCAGGGATGGTTGTGAAATTAGGTTGCTAACTTGACTAGATTAGCAACTAAGGTAACTTAACACAAACAATAGATTGTATACTAAACTTTAAACCTAAAAGCAAGCTAATCCATTGTATATGGTTTAATGTTGAGAAATTCGAAACAACTAGAATATGAACAACCAGAATATACGGTTTAACTTTGAACCTAAAATCGAACATCAAAACCTAAAATGACAATGAGAATATGAACAAAGCTAAATTGCATCAGAAATTCGAAACTAACAGGGTGAAAATTGCATCCAGATTTACCAACTAGAAATAGGGGAATCGAACAGGGGAGAAGGCGACACCAACAAAAGAGCTTCTGAACGCAACAAATTCGAACGAACCAACAAACTTGAATCAACAAATTAAGACGAAACAAACCCGAGTGAACCGCAATTCGCAAACCAAAAATCAGATCTGGGAATCAAATTGAAAATAGAAACAGCTAATCTGATACTGAGAAATCAAGGTCTACAATTTGAGATTAAAATAGGAAAAATCAAATTGAAGCCCTAAATCTCTAAAATTGAACTCATATGTCTTGCTATCGTTAAAGCTGAAACTAAAACTAATAAACCTAAATCCTAAAATCATACCCCAAATGGCCACAACCCTTCGATTTATACCCAACATGGTTGGCTCTTGGTTCATTGATGAAGCAAGCACTCGACGGGTCTGGAGATGAAGTAACGGCCGGCTGCTATTAATGGGGAAGTGGGAAAATGAAGAAGAGAGAGACTGAGGAAGGCTGTGTGGAGAAAGACGAACGACCATGGCATTTTGGGTGTGTATAACCGAAGAAGAAGAAGAAGAAGGGAAGCAGGGGGTCGGGCTTTGCTGGGCATCGGGTTCTCTAAGAACCCAGGGGAAAGGGAAGAAGAAAGAAAGGGAGGAGAGAAAAAATGAATAGGGGGTAAGGACCGGGTTGGTCACGTGCTGCACGCGTGATCCGGTTTTATTTTTTTTTCCTTTTTTTGGTCTGGGTTTGAATTAATCTGGCACAGTTCTTCATCTTTCAGCATTCCTTCGTCTCTTTACCACACTTTTGCCGAATTTATTGAAAATCTGCAAAATAAAATAAAATCAAATAAAAACCTAAAAATGATAATTATTCCGAGAATAAATCAGAGAGAAAGGTACTGTAAAAATAACACATTTTTGGCATTAACAAATACCCCCACACCAAAGTTTTGCTCGCCCTCGAGTAAAACAAATTAAAACTCCTATAAAAGAAAAAACACAATCTTAACTCACTTTCGTAGGAATCACGGTTGCACTTAGCATATGCAACAAGCCCTTTAAACCCCTAGATTACCCTTCGTGGACGAGGAAGGTCTTGTGAGGGTTTGCAGAAGATGTACCCACAAAATCTATAAAATAAAACATAAACAGAAACTTGAAAATCTTTTTGGGTTTTTTTTAATATGTACAAAACTGGGGAAAGATATGTACACATTCTAATCAACTAAATCACCCATGTAGCAAAGATCTTAGCATGCATATAAACACAATGTACTCATCAAGACTCTTTACCTCATGAATGACAACAAAGCCCTAATGTTTCACCCCACTGGACATTGAAATTTTGAATCCATCCCAGTACTCGTGTGCAAGTGTATCATCATCTTAGGGTTTAGACTTACCAGAATCAAACTCGATCCAACTTGACTGACACAAATTACATTATTGATTCATCAACATAGGAAGCAAGCTTTCCCAGTAGCAATATTGCCTCAAAGGGTACCACCCAGTAGTGCATACCTCAAAGGGTTGCTTGTCATTCCAAATTTCATTTTTTTTTTCACTTCTTTCTTTTTTTCAATTCTTTCTCTTTTTTTTTTCCTTTCATTTTTTTTCCTTTCTTTTTCTTTCATTAATTTTTTTTCTTTTTTTTTCAAAGTAATTGTGTCTAAAACAAGTGGGAGAGCCGATCATAAAAAACTAAGACCGTAAGACAATGAGGATGAAAAAAATAAGGATTGGATCACACAGCGATAATGAACAAATGGGGTTAGAATTAGAGCTAAGAATGACACACCGAGGACAGAAACCTAACATGCACATCATGCGTATATATAGGCTAATAATCAAAGTACAAGGCATTTAATCTGATCAGAATAGTACTAAGCTTCCCCAAAAACAAAAATCTTTTTAGATTTTCAATTTTTTTTGTTTGTTTTTTTTTTTTTTGAACACAAAATTTTCCCAAAATTTCTCCACCCCCACACCTATTCCAAGCAATGTCCTCGTTGTGAATAGAAAAAAACATAAAACCACAAAATAAAACTAAAAAAGAAAACAACAAGGCTCACAAAGATACGACTCAAAAGCAAA
Source organism: Carnegiea gigantea (assembly GCA_029747015.1). Taxonomy (NCBI): domain Eukaryota; kingdom Viridiplantae; phylum Streptophyta; class Magnoliopsida; order Caryophyllales; family Cactaceae; genus Carnegiea; species Carnegiea gigantea. The sequence continues at coordinate 581,468 of JAKOGI010000413.1, read as the reverse complement.
TAGTCAACATATATACAAAAGAAAGACAAAAAGAACCAACTATACAAAAGGAAAGAAAAGGGGAAAAGAGAAAAAGAGTAAAAGAGAGAAGGGATGAAAAGAAGTTCTTAGCAAACTAGATCGGGTGTTAAGTACACCCGACCTATCATCTCAATACATCACTGAGCAGGACTCGGCTCGCGGAGTATCAGACACTCCACATCTTCCTTGCTAGGCAACTCCAGAAATTGCTTCAATCTTTGGCCATTCACCTTAAAAGTAGCACCACTATTAAGGTCTTGAATTTTGACTGCACCATAAGGGAAAACATGTGAGACAATATAAGGACCCGTCCATCGGGACCTTAACTTCCCTGGAAACAAATGGAGCTAGAGTCATACAAGAGCACTTTCATTCCAGGGGCAAACTCTCTCCGAAGGATATGCCTATCATGAAACAACTTTGCCCTTTCTTTATAAGAACAAGCATTCTACTAAGCCTCAGCTCTAATTTCATCAAGTTCATTCAGTTGCAGTCTATGCTCCTCACCAGCCTCAGTCAAGTCATAGTTGAGTATCTTAATGGCCCACGAAGCTCTATGCTCTATTTCCATAGGAAGACGACAAGGCTTACCATAAATAACCCCATAAGGTGACACACCTAAGAGAGTTTTGAAAGCTGTCCTATAGGCCCAAAGAGCATCTACAAGTTTATCGGCCCAATCCTTTCTATTCCGGCTCACGGTCTTTTCAAGAATCTGCTTAATCTGCCGATTGGATACCTCAACTTGGCCACTGGTCTGGGGATGATAGGGGGTAGCAAGTCTATGGACAGTTGAATACCTCTTCAGTAAGGCATCAAAGGACCTATTATTGAAATGGATACCCTGATCACTAATAATAGCACGGGGCATGCCAAATCTAGCAAAGATGTTTTCCCTCAAGAGCTTCACAACAACTTTAGCATCATTAGTCCTAGAAGGGATGGCTTCAACCTATTTAGACACATAGTCCATAGCTAGTAAAATATGCTCATTCCCAAAAGACGAAGGAAATGGTCCCATAAAGTCTATACCCCACACATCAAAAACTTCCACCACAAAGATGGGACTCAGTGGCATCATATCCCGCCTGCTGATTCTACCCAACTGCTGGCACCTAGGGCAACTCTTACAGTACTCAAAAGCATCCCTAAATAGAGTAGGCCAGTAGAAACTACATTGAAGAACTTTGGCTGCAGTCTTCCTACCACTAAAATGCCCCCCACATGCTTGATTATGACAGAAAGAAAGGACACTTCTCACCTCATTATCGGGAATACACCTCTTAAACATTTGGTCAGAACAATACTTAAACAAATAAGGATCATCCCAAACAAAGAATTTCACGAGGTGGAAAAACCTATCCCTATCATTCTTGGTCCAACCCTTAGGGATCCTACCAACAACCAAGTAATTAACAATATCAGCATACCAAGGATCAGGGTGGACAGCATACAACTGTTCATCAGGGAAGCACTTAGAAATAATTGACTCACTCTCTCTATCATAGAGAATCCTAGACAAATGATCAGCTACAAGGTTCTCAGAACCTTTCTTATCTCTAATCTCACAATCAAACTCTTGCAGCAATAATACCCATCTAACAAGTCTAGGCTTAGCATCCTTCTTAGAAAGAAGATGCTTAAGAGCATTGTGGTTAGTATAGACAATCACATTAGACCTAATCAGATAAGGTCTAAACTTCTCAAACCCAAAGGTTATAACCAAAAATTCTTTCTCAGTCACAGTATAGTTCAGTTGGGCATCATTCAAAGTGTGACTAGTATAATAGATCACATGGGGCTTTTTATCAACACACTGTCCTAAAACTACCCCAACAGCATAATCAGAAGCGTCACACATCAATTCAAAAGGTTCTCCCCAGATAGGAGGATGAAGAACCAGAGCAGAAGTTAAGGCTTCCTTAAGCTTAGTGAAAGCCACAAGACATTCATCAGAAAAATGAAAAGGCACATCTTTAGCTAATAAGTTAGACAAGGGCTTTGCAATCTTACTAAAGTCCTTAATGGAGCGATAATAGAAGCCAGCATGTCCAAGAAAAGACCTCACTTCTTTTACACAGTTGGGAGGGGGAGGATTAACAATCAAATCAGTCTTAGCCTTATCGACCTTAATTCCATCTTTAGAAATAACATGGCCTAAGACTATTCCCTTCCTAACCATAAAATAGCATTTCTCCCAATTTAGAGTCAAACTTTTCTCCCTACACCTTTCCAACACTTTTCTTAGATTAGATAAATAGTCATCAAAGGAAGACCCAAACACAGAGAAGTCATCCATGAAAATTTCCATGCAGTGCTCAACTAAATCCGAGAAAATGGAAATCATACAACGCTGAAAAGTAGCAGGGGCATTGCACAGTCCGAAAGGCATACGTCTAAAGGCATAAGTTCTAAAGGGACAGGTGAAGCAGTCTTCTCCTGATCCTCAGGAGCAATAGAGATCTGGGTGTAGTGAGAGTATCCATCTAAAAAGTAATAGAAGGAATGTCCAGCCAACCTCTCTGACATCTGGTCCAAGAAAGGAAGGGGAAAGTGATCTTTCCTAGTAGCATTCAATTTTCTATAATCTATGCAAACACGCCAACCAGATTGCACATGAGTAGGGACTAACTCATTCTTGTCATTCCTAATCACGGTGATCCCGCTCTTCTTAGGCACAACTTGAACAGGGCTAACCCACTCACTATTAGAAATGGGATAGATAATCTCATGGTTTAACCACTTCAGCACTTTTTTCCTAATCACTTGTTGAAGAGTAGGGTTCAAACGCCTTTAACGGTCACGGCAGGGCTTAGCATTGTCCTCTAGATGAATCTTATGTTGCACAATGGAAGGACTAAAACCCTTAATATCCCCTAAGATCCCACCTAAAGCTTCCTTGTTCTCTCCAAGTAGGGCAATCAACTTAGTCTCTTGATCCCCGTCTAGGCCAGAAGCAATAATCACAGGCAAAGATTCATGGGGGCCTAGAAATGTATACTTAAGAGAATCAGGAAGGGGTTTCAGTTCAAGAGCAAGAAGGGAAATAGATTCAAAAGCAGATTCAGAAGCAGTAGTGAGCAAACAATCAACACTAGAGTACAAGTCATCAAACTCAAAAGCATCATACTCAGGCTCATCATTCAAAAGAAAGGACTCATACTCAACAGCAAACACATCATCATAAGCATCTTTTAGTATAGAATCCTCTACCCAGCGAAGAATAGAGAACTCCATATCATCAAAACCAGAGGGCTGCCTTTGCAGATTAAAAATGTTAAGCTCTAAGGTCATGTTGCCAAAAGACAGTCTCATCAAGCCATTCCTGCAATTAATGAGGGCATTGGCAGTAGCCAAGAAAGGACGCCCTAAAATCACAAGAACTTGACTAGCTAAGTTAGACACCGTCTCAGTCTCAATCACAACAAAGTCACAGGGTAAATGAATTCACCCACTCGGATCAGCTCATCCTCAACTATCCCCCTGGGCAATATGGTCAACCTATCAGCTAATTGAATAACCATCTTAGTAGGTTTAAGCTCACGTAACCCTAGCCTCTCATACTCAGTGAAAAGAATCAAGTTGACACGAGCCCCTAAATCAAGCAAAGCTTAATGAATGAGCTGGTCTCCTATAACTATAGAAATAGTAGGGCACCTGGGGTCCTTATACTTCACTGGGATCTGATGAGATAGAATAGAACTAGCGCCAGAAGCTAAGAAAGCCTTTTTAGGGACATTGGTAGCTCTCTTGGTTGTGCACAGATCCTTTAAAAACCTAGCACATGGAGGCATCTGCTGAATAGCATCGAGCAAAGGAATGTTGATCTTGACTTGAGAGAAGGTCTCTCTCATCTTCTCAACATGGGCTTGGTCTTTCTTCTTAAGCCTAAGGGGAAAAGGAGGCAAAGGCATATGGACTTTCTCAAAAGGTGAAGGAGAAGAAGAAGAAGAACCCTTAGGAGGAGAAGGGTCAACTGAATTAGAAGAGTCTTTCTTCTTGGACTCCTCTTTTTTAGACGGTGACTCAAGAGAGAAAGGAGTATCCGAATCATTGGAGACATCATCAGTAGCATCCCCTGACTCACTGGATGAGCCAGTCTCTGGAGGTGAAGAGGAAGAAGAAGATTTCTCGAAAAATTGGTGAAGATACCTGCAGGGCTCATTAGGACTTCTAACCTGGTTATCAATCTTTCGACTAGAACGGAGAGATATCACTGCATTTACTTTCCTCACAGACTAATTAGGGCTACCAAAAGATAAAGAGGCATGACCCTTAGGGTTCACCTTGGGCTGACTTGGAAAAGTACCTAGCTCCCTAGAAGACTATGCTAACTGAGAAAACTGTTCAGTCATCATTCTCATCATTCTTTCCATGTTAACATTAATCATTCTCTCCACATTATTATTAATTCTCCTCCCCATTTTATTAATATCACTATAACCAGGAGGAGGTTGAACTTGAGCTACAGGAGGTGGAGGTCTAGGCACATTAGGTACACCTGGAAAAATCAGTCTTTGAAAGGAACTAGAAGGGTGAGAGATGGGCTGGGAGTTAAGAACTGTAGCATTTGGTCCATTACTCCAAGAGAAGTTAGGGTGATTTCTCCACCCTGCATTGTAAAAAGGAGAGAAAGGGTCGTTCTTAGGTCTCTAGAAGGCCATACTCACTTGCTCTTACCCAGTTGCTAACTGGTGAGCAAAGTAGGGACAAGCACTCAAGGAATGATCTAAGGCTTGACAATGAGAGCAAGACACTGAAGAAGTCTGGGATAACTGAGTCATTTGTGGAGTCAATCCTTTCAACATGTTTTCTAAAGCAGTAACCTTAGACTCTAAGTGACTCACATCAGAGACAGAATGTAACCCACCCCTAGCAATCCTAGAACTTAAGCTATCATCCCGAGCGGTTTCCCACTGTATAGTTTTCTCAGCTAAGTTCTCTAAAAATTCCCAAGCATCTGTGACGCTGTTAAAAAAAAGCCACCCTAATACATAGACTCTACCATGATCCCAGTCTGTTGGTCAAGTCCTTCATAAACAATCTGACACAAACATGCCTGGTCTAGACCATAATGGGGACATTGGGCCAGCAATTTTTTGAACCTATCAAAATATTTCCAAAATGATTCCCTGTCTAGTTGTACAAATTGATTGATTTCATTCCTTAGCTTAACAGTCTTGGCATTAGGAAAATATTTTCTTAAGAACAATTTCACAAAATCATTCTAAGAAGTTACAGAATTAGCAACCAAGTCATACATCCAATGTTTAGCAGAATCTTTCAAAGCAAAAGGAATTAATTTTTTGCGCACAACATCAATGGAAATATTAGGAAAATGCATCATAGAACAGACTTCTTCGAATTCCCTCAAAAACAAATAGGCATCCTCTAAACCAGTACATTTAGCGAGCATCTAAGTATAGTGAGGTCTTAATTCGAAGGTCACATTGGGTCCAAGGTCAGGTATAGTGAAGCAAGATGGCAAGGCAGTCCTAGGAGGGTAGAAAATCTCACTCAAAGGTCTTTTTTGTGCCATTTCTTCTAATTCAAGCTTAGGTTCAGATTCAGGTTCCAAGTTAGGGTCGGGTTCACTTCTAACAAGTCTATGATTTTCAAGATTTATAACCCAACCAGTCACATAAATCTAACACCCTCACCCAAGGTTCAGTTTTTGGTCTCTTTTTTTTTTCTTATTTTTTTATTTTTTTTTTGATTTTTTTTTCAATGAATCACAATATAACAAAATGTGATAAAACTAAAAACACTATTAAAGCAGAAAATTAAAAAAAACTAAAAACAAAAGCACAAACACAAAAAACTAAAAGAAAATAAGAAATAAAACTACACCCCAAACACCCTAATTCTAAGAATAAAATTAAAACAGAAAATAAAACTCCCAAAATCAGGACTAAATATACAGAAAAGTCCACACAATCACAAAGGACATAAATATAATTTTTTCCAAATTTTTTCTGTCCCTGAATAGTGCAGAAAAATGCAAATAGAATATTAATTCTAAAATTCACAGAAAAATCTAAACAGTGCCAAAAATTCCATAAAAATTAATACACACTCTAAAAATTATTATGAATCTAGTAAAAATATCAAAATAGCAAAAATCATACCAGGATTTGCCCAGAAAATTCAAACAGGGTGAACAATCTGCACTTAAATATTTCTGGATCAGTTCTATTTTGCTTCTTTTCGCTGCACAAAAACCAAACTAATTAGTACTTTTTTTTTCAACATTGAAAGCATCTAAAAATTAAAATTAAACTAATCTTCACAAAAACAAAAATCGAAATCAAATATAAACTGAATTCAAAAATAAAACCAAACTAAAACTAAAACAAAAACGCCTCTAACGACTCTAATAATCAAACTACGACTCGATGTAACCAAATTTCACAATGCCTTCTCCTGCAACGGCGCCAAAAATTTGTTGTAATTTTTCCGCAAGTGCACGGTTTGTCGTTGTAACGTTTGCGGGTATCGTCCTCAGGGATGGTTGTGAAATTAGGTTGCTAACTTGACTAGATTAGCAACTAAGGTAGCTTAACACAAACAACAGATTGTATACTAAACTTTAAACCTAAAATCAAGCTAATCCATTGTATATGGTTTAATGTTGAGAAATTCGAAACAACCAGAATATGAACAACCAGAATATATGGTTTAACTTTGAACCTAAAATCGAACATCAAAACGTAAAATAACAACGACAATATGAACAAAGCTAAATTGCATCAGAAATTCGAAACTAACGGGGTGAAAATTGCATCCAGATTTACCAACTAGAAATAGGGGAATCGAACAGGGGAGAAGGCGACACCAACAAAAGGGCTTCTGAACGCAACAAATTCGAACGAACCAACAAACTTGAATCAATAAATTCAGACAAAACAAACCTGAATGAACCGCAATTTGCAAACCAAAAATCAGATCTGGGAATCGAATTGAAAATAGAAATAGGTAATCTCATACTGAGAAATCAAAGTCTAAAATTTGAGATTAAAATAGGAAAAATAGAATTGAAGCCCTAAATCTCTAAAATTGAACTCGTATGTCTTGCTACCGTAAAAGCTGAAACTAAAACTAATAAACCTAAATCCCAAAATCATACCCCAAATGGCCACAACCCTTTGATTTATACCCAACATGGTCGGCTATTAGTTTATTGATGAAGCAAGCACTCGACGGGTCTGCAGATGAAGTAACGGCCAGCTGCCATTAATAGAGAAGTGGGAAAATGAAGAAGAGAGAGACTGAGGACGGCTGTGTGGAGAAAGACGAACGGCCATGGCATTTTGGGTGTGTATAACGGAAGAAGAAGAAGAACGGAAGTAAGGGGTCAGGCTTTGCTGGGCATCGGGTTCTCTAAAAACCCAGGGGAAAGGGAAGAAGAAAGAAAGGGAGGAGAGAGAAAATGAATAGGGGGTAAGGACCGGGTTGGTCACGTGCTGCACGCGTGATCCGATTTTATTTATTATTTTTTTTCCTTTTTTTTGGTTTGGGTTTGAATCAATGTGGCATAGTTCTTCATCTTTCAGCATTCCTTCGTCTCTTTACCCCACTTTTGCCGAATTTATTGAAAATCTGTCTAATAAAATAAAATCAAATAAAAACCTAAAAATGATAATTATTTCGAGGATAAATCAGGAAGAAAGGTACTGTAAAAATAGTACATTTTTGGCATCAACACATACACATCAGAAGAGGGGAGATCAAGGTCTTTTACTAAACCGGTCAGCTTTGTACCCAATCTGCACGGTTTAATGTTTAAGTGAGATTGACCCCCTTAAATCTTGTTTAACCTTGATTTCTTGGTTGGGGGGGTTTATACACATCCTATACTTTCCCCCCATGGTTTGAAAACCAAATCATACTCACTTTTGTTAAGGTTAAATCAAGTCTCAAAACCGGTTAAATTCTGCCCGTGAACCTGGTTTGCTACTGCTGGTCTATTTTGCCTTCAGCCGTGGGTTTCCTTCACTTCAGCTTGATTGGCACACACCCCAAGGCTTCTAGAAGACTAATGATAAGCTACAAAAGAAGAAATCCTTGAAAAAAAACAATCAGTGAGGGATGAGCTGTAATTAAAGTTGTCTCTTGCTTCCTATTGGCCAGCCGAAAAGAACACCTTACTTTACGGTCGTGCACATGCTCCTTGGCTGAGTTTTCGGTTGTTTAAGTTTAAGTATGAGCTAATTACATTGTAAACATCATTTGTCTTGCTTTCTTTAATGCTTTAATTGTAATTAAGTTAGCTTGAACATTGGTTTGCAACCGGTTAATTCTAACCGGGTACATTAGCTTAATTTACACATTTCCCCCTTAGGAAGGAAAGGTCTAGGAGTGTGCTAGCTTGGTTTTGTACTTGCTAGTGTGTAAGTGTAACACCCCTAGCCCCTGTCGCCGGAAGCATTACGTTTTCCTAACTTCTTACTGAAATTCTGGGACGAAACGGACAGAGTTTCCCCTAAAAACTGATTGTTTCCAGGCTAAAAGCTTTACAAAAAGTCCCTGTAATCAACGGAAGCGCAAAACATTAAAAGAAACTCAACGGCCACACACCGGAGTTCATAACTCAACGAGCCACCCGCTCGGAGTATACCAAACATAATAGTTCATTAATAAAGGAAAAGCGAAAGATACAACTCAACGGTTCACACAATCGGAGTATTGGGGTTTACATCCCAAACATAGCTAACTTTAACCAAAAGACATTTAACTGACTAGATGGTTGGCTCATAAGGCCATACAGAGCGACTCAGAAACAATATGCATTACATGAACTTAGAATACCTATTTACAAACATTTCAAACTGAGAATACATAACATGACTTCATTAAACACGTAAGATCCCCTCAAATGAGTACAAACGACACCTTGCAAGCATGAACAGATTCCATCTTGTCATAGCTGATTCAATCTTTTTCCTGTTATAAAGAATACCTGGGGAAAAGGGGGAAAGAATAGTGGGATGAGCAACCACACGCTCAGTGAGTGTCCCCCGACCCCTTAAAACCAAAACCGTTGCAGGCAATAGTATCTTTAATAGTCATACATCACGTATTCATACTTTACTATCATATTAGGCATTCTCGAAGTTCTTATAAAATCCTACTAACCATAAACTTCATTTTAGCCGTTGAGATTCATGTTTAGGCCTCTGAATTTCTTAACTAACAAGCAATTAGCACATAAGCAAGCATCGAGGGCTAAGCATAGAAACTTTCTTTTATAGGCTAAGCATAGGGATCTTTCTTTTTCATAAATATAACTTCTTAGCATTCCAGTTTAAACTATGCATGAAACCTCATTCGTATGATGCGCACATAAACTTATCTTTTTATTTCATAATCATTCTTGTCTTGGCATTTCATTCATATGATATGCATAAGGCACACACATATTTCAAGTCTCATTCATAGGGTATGAATGAAACATGCTTATCAGGCTCTCCTTTTCATAATTGTATCTTACTTAGCATCTTATTCATAATTTATACTTAGAATGTTCACATAACGCTTTACTTAGATTTCATTCATATGATATGCACAAGCATCTTTCTTTCTTTTCGTGAAAATACTTCACTTAACCTTGCTTGAAATCTCATTCACATTTCATTCTTAGGAAAAGCACATAATATACATAGAAAACCTTTCTTCTTTTCTTGAAAGCACTTTGCTTAGCCTCTTGAGGCTCCTGTTCTTTCAAAAGACATTTCATTTCGTATTGGTCATGCAAAGACCCTTATAAGCTTTTCATATCTCATTTTATATGGCCTCTTAGGGCCCGTAAAAACCTTCTTTCCTTTCGAAACATATAAAATGGCAAAGTGCCAATTGCTTTTCTTTACTTTTTAGGAAAATACATCTGACATAAGATCATTACAGGGTGCTGATTGGGTGAGATCTATTCTCAACTCCATAGTGAGACATAACACTCACACTTAAGCTCTTACTCCCGGGTTGTGCTGATTGGGTGAGATCTATTCCCAACCCCATAGTGAGACATAACACTCACACTTAAGCTCTTACTCCCGGGATGGCTACTTATAACATATTGGACCTTTACATTACCCTCGTTAGGGTCTTCTAGGGTCTCCTAGTACCAGGACTTATTCCCTAGGCAACATCATTCATATCGTATCATATTATTCGAAGCACATTATCTTAGCCAATTTAAAGCGTATCAGCCATAACGGCTAATAATTTTGCTACCTCTCACAACAAAATACTTTTCATACAACTCACGCATTTATAAACTCTTTAGAATTCCCCCGTTCGAAGCGAGTTCACTCCCAAAACTGTTTATTTAGTTAAAATGGCCATCTACCCTAATAATTATGGCTGCTAGCATCTTCAAAACAGGATCATTTTTTAAAAACTCACCATTATGCACATAATGCGACTTGAGAACATCGAGGGAAGGGGTCCACATGTATCACATTAAGCACTTCATAATCATTCAGCACAATGACCCACACACGCCTTAGCAATCCACACATTGTGGTTAATTCACAACCCAGACTCCCTTCTCACAAGCACCGTACGACAAAGACTCGACCCACTCACTATTTCTACCCTCAACAATCCAACTACCGTCTAGGTTTTCTTTACTAATCATAACATATTATCCATCGAATTTATGAAAAAGTAAGGTTTTAGGTGCTTACCTGGCAAGCACACAACTCAGCGTTGTGTTACCAACAGGCAAAGCATACGTACACATACATGCCATACACATCCGCATATAAAACTATAGACCTTACTTAGCATTTCAAACATGATAGGCATCTAAGCATTTATAATTTACTTCAGAGTTAGTACTCCCATTTGAATAGTAAAAGCCTATAGACGATCATAGGTTGGGCTAAACAGTTATATCATTAATTTTAAACACGAAACGATCCATTTCGAAGTTCGTGACTCACGATCATGGAACGACCAAACATTTCGTAAAAGTTGGTTTTAAAGACGTACCGACTTCGAAGTTCATACTCAGGATGAATTAATTGTATATGTTTTTCGAATCAAAGCTAAACATATCTAATTCATTCGGACTGAAACTTCAGACATAAATTAACTAATTTTGGATTCGAATCTGATGCTAACATATGTAAGTCCACTTCGAAATTAACATTTATCAAGCATAATTCATCTAATTGTTCAATCGAAGCTAACATATCTAATTCAATTCAAACTGCACCTTAGGCCCTAAATTAACTAATTCTGAATTCGAATCGTACTAAACTATTTAAAATTACTTCGAATTAACACTTCAATCTGATTTACATCCCGTTGATTTTGAATCGACGTCTAAACTATTTAAATTACTTCGAATTAACACTTCAATCATCGATTACATCCGTTTAATTCGAATCGACGCTAACAGTTGTAAATTACTTCTAAACACATTTACTTGTTCGAGTTAACTT
>JAKOGI010000413.1:557500-562500 GCA_029747015.1 Carnegiea gigantea | reverse complement strand
AGATTGGCCACCGTGCTTGTATTTGGTGCCAGTGCTCCCTTGTCCATTTACACCTAAAAAACAGATGATCAATGTCTTCTTCTTCTTCTTCATAGACTGCACACTTGATCTCTATGCTTTAAGCCATGAACCTGGCCATCCTGCTTTTGATAGGGAGCTTTTGGTGGATAAAAAACCAGGTTGTTGATGAGTGCCTAGGAGTTGCAGTCCTAGGCCATATAGCCTTACTCCATCCCCTATATTCCATCTCCCCAAGTAGCCATTGGTACCCTTTTGAACAGTGTAGTTCTTGCCTCCTTGCCACTGCCATATAGTGCTATTTGTGATGCCTTTATTGAAAAGGTCCTTTACAGCTACTAGTTTTTTCCAATGCCAACTACAGTCAGGTGGAGCTTTGTAATTCCCCCAGTCTTGCTGTTTAAGGTATCCTCCATACATCCATTTAACCCAAAGGCAATCTTTTTTCAATGCTACAGCCCATACAATCTTTGCAATACAAGCTGTATTCTAGGCCCTGAGGTTCTTAAGACTTAACCCCCCATACTTCCTAGGTGTGCAGGTCCTAGTCTAAGAGATATAGGGCATTTTTGGTAGTCTTCCATCCCCCTATAAATAATTCATCCAGAGTTGATTCAATTGGTCAATGACCTCTTGTGGGAGGATGAAGATGGTGGCCCAATAATTAATCATACCAAACACCACTGAGTTAAGAAGTTGAGCTCTACCTGCAAATGAGATGCTTTTGGTGGCCCATAACCTGATCTTCCCTATGATCTTTTCCACTAAACCCCTGTATTCCAACTTACTTAATTTGCTTGTTGTGACTGGGACCCCTAAATACCTCATTGGGAGGGAGCCCTCTTGGAAACCTGTAGCTTCCAGGCATTGTTGCTGCAGGGTTAGAGTAGACCCTCCAAAAATAATTTGGGACTTCTCTTGGTTGCATGAAGGCCAGCACAATGAAAGAAGGTCAATAGGGTGTGATGAATGATTGATAGGCTCAGAGGATGAACTTTGCAGAAGATTATGATATCATCTGCAAGCATTAGATGATTCAGCTTTAATGATTTGCATGAGGGATGGAAAGTAAATTATGGATTGCTTCCTGCCACCTTCATCAGCCTAGTAAAGTACTCCATTGCAAGGACAAACAGGAGGGGTGAGAAAGGATCTCCTTGTTTAAGACTCCTTTCCCCTTTAAAAGCCTCCTCAATTTGACCATTCACATGGATCTTATAGGAGACTGAGGTTAAACAGCCCATTATCCACTTCACAAACAGTGGGGAGAATTTCAAATGTTCCATTAACTCTCTTAAGAACTGCCAGTGCACAGAATCAAATGCTTTGTGAAGATCAATCTTTATAATACACCTTGGTGATATGTCTTTTCTATTGTACCCCCTTACTATGTCCTGGCATGTGAGAACATTATAAATCAGTTCCCTGTCCTTAATAAAGGCCCCTTGATTCTGGTGAATCAAGTGGGGGAGGACATGTTTGAGCCTTATGCTTAGGTGTTTAGCCACACCTTTATAGGTGATATTACAGCAGGAGATGGGTCGAAAGTCCTTTGCCTGTTTTGGGGACTCCACTTTTGGGATTGGAACTAGTTTTGTTTCCCCTATATAATCAGGCATTTTTCCAGTGAGGAAGAACTGTTGGATTGCATCTATGACCAACCCTCCATTTATATGCCAAGTGGTTTTGAAAAACCACTATTGAAGCCATCAGGGCCAGGGGATTTAGTATTAGGGATTAAAAAAATAGCTGTTTTGATGTCCTTCTCAGTGAATGGTGCACACATAGCCAACTACTGTTCAACTGTTAAGTTGTTGCCCATGCTTATTACATAGGGGTCAACTTACCTTCTCTGGTTATTCTACTCCCCCAACAGCCTCTTATAAAATTTCTACATGATGGTAGCTACTGCTGGGAACCCTGGGCCATTCTGCCTTATTCATCTTGCAGTTTATATATGTACAAGGCAGTTTTCCTTTATTTTGCTCTTGCAAAAAAATTCCTTGTTATTCATCCCTATAAGTAATCCATTCTGCTTTGCACTGCTATCTTATGATATCAATCACTGAGGTTAGTAGTTTTGTATAATGTTCCCTCAGTGCCTTTTCTCTCTGTAATAGCTGAGTATTCTTAGGGTCAGTCTGAAGTAATAGCTGAGCTTTCTCTAACTCTGCTCTTGCAATGCTCTGCTGGGTCATGAGATCAGCATAGTGGCTTTTATTGAGCTTTTGTAGGGCTTTTTTGGTCTTCCTTAGGAACAATTTCAGTGCTTGGCTAGGCCCTTGGTGTGAGCTAGCGGTGAGTTGTGATGTCACTATGGAAAGAAAGCTAGAATCCCTTGTCCATATGTCATAAAATTGGAAGGTGGAAGGGGGTTTAGGGTAGCTAGGAGTATCAATGATCAATGCAGTATGGTCTGAGAGGGAATTAGCCATGTATATCATTTGGCTAAAGTCAAATTGATCATACCATAGGGTATTCACCAAAGCCCTATCAATTCTCATCCATATTGTTCTATTAGTCCAAGTGAAATATGGGCCTATACTTCTCATTTCCTGAACCTCACAAATGTTTATATAGTCCTCAAAGGGTTTTATTTCTGCAGCTTGAATATCTGTCCCCCCTAGTCTATCTCCTTGGTGGAGGATAGAGTTGAAGTCCCCAAGGATACACCAAGCGTTATCCATATGGTTTGCCATTGCTGTTAGGTCCTCCCAAAGCAATCTTCTGTCTGCTTCTTGATTTACCGTATAAATAGAGCTGAGATAGAACTGTTTCATTGCCTGTACCTGTGTCACTTTGCAATGAATAAGTTGATTAGTCGTGGACATGATATGGACAACATATGAGCTTGGCCTCTATGCAACCCAGATTCTCCCTTTTATACTTAGGTGGAAATTATGATGCCAATTCCAACCTTGGAAAATCCTGCTTGCTAACTTATCTACATTCTTCTTTTTAACTTTAGTTTCAAGAAGTCCAACCACACCTATGTTCTTTTCATGCAAGAAGAGTTTGACATCCTCTTGCTTATTAGGCCAATTAAGGCCTCTATCCTGGCCATTGCGGGGAACCCCTTCCCTTTGCAGTTCAATATCTTGCTCACCCTGTAACACTTGTAAAGAAACAAAAGGATTTTGCATCCTCGCTTCTTCTGTGTGAATTCTGAGGTTATGGTGATGTCTGGTTGATGGCCTCTGTACTGGAGTAAAACCCTCAGCATCCATGCTTGGAGTAATAGCTTTGTTGGCTACTGTTGTTTCCTGAACTGGAGGCTTATTACTTGATACTACAGTCTCCTTTTCTTGTGTTGGCTTCAGTGATACCTTCCTTCATTCCTATCTTGTAGAGGTTTTCTTTCTGCATTCCTCATCATGATGACCATAGATTCTACAATGCTAGCATTTGATTGGTTTTAATTCATACTCCAGTTGCAGCCTCACCACAATATCTTGGTCATTGACAAAATCAATGAAGCTGGGGAACTCCCTATTGATAGGGATGTCAATTAGGAGCCTAGCATAATTAAGCCTGGTTTTATCCATTATGTATTTGGCTGTCTTGATGAGTATACCTAGGGTCCTACCAAGCTTACTCAAACTGTCCAGCCCCCAATATTTGATATCTAAATCCATAAACCTGACCCAGATTGGGAGAGATGTGATGGCCTCTATATTTAAATCCATTTCTGGATTCCAAGCCTTCACAAGGAGAGGTTTGTTATCAAAATAATACACTCCCCTTTGCACTACAGATAGTTGGTCAGCTAGATTTATGAAACGCACAAGGAACACACCTCTCTTCACCAGACATATCTTACCAATAGCCAGGGTTTTTCGAATTCTTCTAAAAAACCCTCCATAACTTTAAGTGGTGGATTTGCCCCTAAAACTGAGCATAAGATTGCTAATTGCCAATATTCAATTTTAGGGGTAACATCCTCTGTTTTAATTTTAGCATATTTCACTCCATTAATTGTTGAACCTTCAACAAATTGTAGTGAGGTGCCTTCATCTAGATTAACCAAAAAGGCATATGAGCTGACTATACCTCTTTTTAGTGTTGCAATTGGAGGCAATGGGGGGGGGGGCGTCGTCACTATTCCATTACCCTGGACTACTGAGATTGCTTCAGTTGTACTTTTTTGAACTTCGATTGTGTTCTCCTCTCTTGAAACCTAATGCTTTGGGGTTGAAATAGACTCTAATTGAATCTGCTTTGGCCACTCTCTTCTTCCTCCCCTTGCCATGGTCGTGTTCTGGCTTCACCAGGAAATCGCCAGGGGTTGAAGAAGTCTATATATATATATATATATAATATATATATAATATATATATTCTAACCACATATATATATACTATATATATATATATATAGATATATATATATAATATATATATATATATAATATATATATATATATATATAAGTATATATATATATAGATATATATATAATATATGTACATACATAATACATACATACATACATGCATATCTATATATATATATATATATATATGGCAACACACACGCTACAGCTACACACACACACGAAACATTATATATATATATAGACATAGTATATTATTACGCATACATATATATATATATATTATTATATAAACCCCTAAACTATATATAATTATATTATATATATATATATATATATCTATATATATATATATATATATACATTAATCACCTAGTATATATTATATTATATATATATTACATATATATATATATTATATATATATTATATATAACATAATTACATCCATATATATATATCTATATACATACTATAATAAATACTATATATATATGTATAATATATACAATATAGATATATATATATTTATATATATTATCTATATATATACACCCACATATGTACATGTATAAATATACAGTATATATGTATGTACGCCATGATGCATATATAACATATATATATATCTATATATATATATTATATAT
>JAKOGI010000413.1:500000-550000 GCA_029747015.1 Carnegiea gigantea | reverse complement strand
GTTATTTCATTGAAGTTTAAAATTTCTTGGTTATCAAAAGGAAATTTTGGGGCGTTTCTTTTAGTCTTATCTTCCTTAGTTTTCTCAATTTTTCACCATCCTGGACTTGTTTAATGTCTTCAATTCCAATAAAACAAACTGTACTTGGAGCGAGTTTGGCTTTGTATAATGCTCATACATTAACTCAATTCCCAAAATTTTTAGGTTCTTTCAAATCTCTAAGGGTAGATTTTTGATAAGGTTGACTATATGATGAGCTTTTCTGCTTTACATTAACTTTTTTTCGGATGATACTTTATCTTTAAATCATAGTTCTTTATCAATTCTAACCATCTCTTTTGCCTCAAAATCAATTCTTTTTGAGTAAAAATATACTTGGACTTTTCGTTTTGTAAAATCTTACAAGATATCACATAAAGATGATGTATCCGAATGTTTAAGTCGAACACCACTACCACCAATTCTAAATCGCAGGTAGGGTAAGGCTTTAACTGCCTTAAAAAGCAGTTACTTTCTCCTATTGCATTAATACACACCCAATACTAGCTTTGAATACAACACTATATATCATAAACTCTTTATTACGAGCAGCTAATTTTAAAATGAGAGCCGCAGTAAGTGTATCCTTAAGCTCTTTACAATCTTCAATCTATTTATAAGGAGTGGTGTAATCTAAAAATGCATTGCTATTTTAGAGAAAATTTTCACAAATCTTCTATAATATCCAACTATTCTGAAGAAATGGCAAACTTTTATAATATTAGTGGGTTGTGGCCATTCTGTAACTACTTGAATCTTTTGGAGATCTAGTTTAATTCCTTCCTCAGTAATCACATAATCCAAAAAGGTTACTTTCTTTAACCAAAATTCAAATGTGGGAAATTTGGCTTTATGACTTTTGTTCCCGTAAGGTGTGTAACACACTTCTTAAATGGTCCTTATGACTTTCCTCATCAGGAGAATATACTAGTATAATATCAATGAAAACTACTACAAATTTAAAGTTTGGATTCAATTTTCAACTGCTCCTATCGAAAATTGGATTGAATATGGAGTTTTAGTTTCGCACTACTCTTTCAGATAAACCAAAAAAACAAAAAAGATCAGACAGGGTCTAAAAAAATGATTGATTAAGTCCATGAATATTGATGGTGGATTAGTCCATTTAAATGGCCTCATTATGAACTCATAAGGACTATACCTAGTCCTAAAGGTTGTTTCAAAAATGTTAGAAACCTTTATTCTCAATTTGTTGAATTAGAGAGTACACAACCACAAGAGGGGGGTGAATTGTGGTGTCCGATTTTCGCAAGTTGCTGACAAACAGTCTTAGACCCTGTTCGCACAGGTTGTTTCTGAGATAAGCAGAAGCGAAAATCCAACAAAATTGAATGCGGAAATAATGGACACAGGATTTTTACGTGGAAAACACCTCTAGCCCAACTGAGGTTAAAAACCACGACCTACCTCGTGTAGGATTTAAACACTTCACTAAACGGGCTAATCACGTTACAATAGTAACACACCTTGTTACAACTTGTAACACACGTAACCTGTCTTCCCTAAGACAAGTTACCCCACGTCCAAAATCCCCTTGATTTGGACACACACTCTACTCACTCTTGTGAAAGAAGAATGTAAAGAAAAAACACCCTATTACAATGCTTCTCAACTAAGCTAATATAGGGTACAATGAAGTCCTAGTATGCCAACTTTGAAAGCTCAATTAATTCACTCACAAGGCTCGGTTTTCTTTTCAAACGTTTTAGCTCATGAACTCAGATTTTTTTCTCTTTGAAAACCGATGTCTCCAAGATTGTAAGAAGCCGCCTTTTATAGTGCTTGGAAAACAATTCATCAAATTTTTGGAAACTAAAAAATCTGAAGAATATAGAATCCTTTACCTACAAGGGATGGAAAAACTATTTCTGAAATTTTTGGAAACTAAAATCCTAGAGAAAATAGAATCCTTTAGCTACAAGGGGTAAGGTGACATGAGCTGAAAACACTTCCTGAACCGCGTGCATAAGGCGGTGTTCTTCAGCAGCTAGCCCATGTTTTTCTCAACTACCTTATCCACTTGCCAAAAATTGGATATTCTTTTTTTATTCAAAAAGATTTGCAAATCCCTTAAGATTTTTGATAACCGTTTTTAGGGTAAGGAATAAGATACTCCATAGAAAAATCTTTCTTACAAATCTTTGAAGAAGCTGCTCAAAATCCAAAAGATAAAAATCGTGCAAAGCAGTTTTTTACAGCTTATTCTGGAAACACCCTGATCACCCTGTTTCCAGGGTTGTTCTGAAGGGTGATCCGAAATATTTTCCGAAAAGCAAAACCGTTTCCAGTGAGTGGTAAATTAAAACTTTCTAATTGGCATATTAACAAGAGTCTAAAAATATAAAACCAAATCAAATCAAGACATCTTGTTGTAACCACTAGTCATCTTGTAGAACGACTTTGCTGCAAACACTTCACAGAATATGCTTCAAACACCGCACGGAACCTGTTTGTCACAGCTGCACATATCTTATGTTTCAAACACTTCTCAGGATATGCTTCAAAACACCTCACAGAACCTGTTCCTCACAGGTGTTCTTACATTGCTGACTTGAGTACCTGTTCTTGATAAACCATTAGTCAAGCAGTTTTAATACATTGAGAACAGCAGTAAGGTCCTGTTTGGAAAGCCTGTTTGGAGCAACAACAACAACACTTGGATTTGTTATCATCAAAACTTTATACATTCTAACAAATTCCCTCTTTTTGATGATGACAAACCAAGTGACCATATTGACTTTCAAGGGCAATTTAAGTGATTTGTACCAATTATTCAAATTCACATGAAGCAGTTAGTATCGAAAAGATTGTAAGAAAATTAACTCGTCCATGGCAGAACTAAAACAATATTGGTCAACCTATCTTCCCCCTTTTGGCATCATTAAAAAGTAGGGGCGAACAGTCAAACAGAGGGTGTTTGCTATCACCACCACTTGGGTAATGAAGGAAAGTCAACAGGCGATACACTCAAGTGTTTTGGTACGGCAATGAGATTGGCCATCCTAGTCACACACAAGCAATTCACAACAAAAAGTAAGCAAGGCAAAGCCAATCAAAAAACGAGATATCCTGTCATTCATCAAAAGAGTGCAACAGAGTACAAACTGATTCACCAAGAGAAGTGAGAACAGGCTATGAGAACAACAGATGGGAACAGCTCATGAGGGGTGTTCAAGGAGCAGAAGGAGAAAATTTTGCTGAAAGTGAAGAGAGAAGGGCGAGGAGATCTGCATGGCGTTTTGCATTTAGAGCTTTTTCCTCGTCCAGGGCAGCCTTTACAGCGTTAAGCTCAGTACTGAGGCGAGAGTTTTCTTCCAAAGCAGCCTCAATCTTGGTTGAGGAACTGCCAGGAACAGGAGGACGGGGTGTTCTGGTCCCCTATTCTGAGGCAGACCCTTCAATAAAAGCATACCCACATCCCATAAGGGTGTTACTCCCGATCTCATCAATGAACTGAGCGCCCACCTTCTTTTGCAGTGTCACCCCAAAGTGCTCAAACACACTAGTCAGAAAGAAGCCGTATCCCAGATCATGTTCCCTAGAGGTGTTTGCAATTCTTGCAATATGTCGAATCATGATGGCAGGAAGGTTAATTTGCACTTCTGTGTCCATCAGATCCATCAAACACTGATCCATGGCATCAGCAAGATTGCGACCCTGGCCCCTAGGGATGACATTCTTGATGATAAACCAGAATATCAATTGATGGAGTAATGTCATGTTCCCTTTCTTCACGGACTTGGGTGTTTGGAGGCTTGATTGCTGGCTAAATTTTTGGGCGAGCTCCAGCAGCCTGGCTGTCCCGAGAATAGTCTTGTCTTCTCTCACATATATATCAAAGCCCGTGGAGGGAATCCCCAGAATTTCCCCTAATATCTTCGCATCAAAGCGAAGCTGTTTCCCATTAACAATACTTGTCACCACTCCATCAGTGACAGTGCAGTTGGCATAGAACTCTGCCAATTCATGTACAGAACACCCCAGCTGGGTGTTTGTAAACAACTCATACCACCCCTGTACACGCAGCTTGTGCAGAAACACCCCCAGACCCTGTTTCTCAAAATACTTGACCTTTATAATTTTGTCCCTGACAACTCGTCTCTGAATCAATTGGGTCAGTTTGGCTAAGATTGCAGACAGGGTAGATTTCTTGGCTCGTTTAGGTTGGGGCTCAGTAGGAGGGTCTTGGATGGAGGCATGCTTAAGGGAGGCTTTTCTCTTGGGAGTTTTGAGGGGTGATGATTTTGGTATAGGAAGAGGCTTATCTTCTGAGGACTCTGAGAACACGGGCGTGCCCTATTTGAAGGCAGTGTTCTCAGTGTCGCTATCTGATGAAGGCTCAGAGGAGGAATCAATCTCCTCAACAACAGGGGCTGACTGTTTGGCAGGACGAGGAGTGGAGTGAAAAGCTATTCGGGCTGATTTTCTTGTGGGTCTGTTTGTGGGTTTGGCCGAAGAGGGGATTTGTGGTTTTGGTTTGACAAGGGGTTCACTTTTTGAGGGCTCTTCAGTCTGGCCGCTTTTAGGCCTTGATGGTGGTCGTGTTCTTGGCATTCTAGTACGCCTAGCCATAATTTTGTACCGTTTGCGTTTCTCACCGGTTGGTGGTACCGGTGTGGCTTGTTCAGTTTTGGCAGGGGCCTCCTCCAGTTGACCACTACTTCCCCCTTCTTCTCTTGACAAATCCTCCCCTAGGTTCTCCTTAAAAACTTCAGGCCCTGTTTCTGACCCTGTTTCCTGCTCAGGAAACAGCCTAAACGAATTGATGTCATCTAACCCATGGTCCAACAGAAAAAGTTCATCTAAAGCCCCAACTTCTCTTTCAGATGCCCCAACAAGTTCTTTGGGGTTGACATGCGCCCGTTTTACCAAACAAAATTAATTCCCACCCAAATTTGTACGGAATGTCTTCTAATTTCAAATTCACTGTTCTAAGGTCGATACTTTTCAAAAACCCAAAAGGTTTATAGGCAATGGATCGAGGAGGTTCAGTATTTTTACCTTCCATGAGGGCCGTCAGAAATTGTGTAGGTGCAAACAGGGCTGTGGCTGTTTGCAAGGCTGTGCCCTGTGTCTGGTTGCCCTGGGTCAAGGTCGAGGAGCTCTCGAAGCTAATGGGGAACGCCATTTTTCAGAGGAAGGAGAGAGATTAGGGTTTCTTGAACAGAGTTTCAGAGCAAGAGAGTTTCAGTGGAGGTGAGAGATTTGAGCAAGAGAGCTTTAAAGGGAGAGAGAGACGTGCGAAATCTTTAAAAGATTTTGCCCGTTTTTGCAACGGACTTTAGCATTTATTTAGGCCGCGCACGCCTCGGGAAGAGATTAGTAGTTTTCAATTTGTTGCACACATTTGACAAACAAGAGGCATACCTGTTCCTGATGCTTGTTCTTGAGGTTACTTGCTCGGTAACATTGGACAATAAGGGCAATCTCATTAGACCTCAACGAGTGTCAGCAAGTTGCAAACCTCACATATGCTAAACATAGCACACAAGTTGATTGTAAACAAAAATTTAACATGTTGTACCCATCACTTTTAAATTTTGCAAACAGGGAGAGAGAACAGGTTGGTCAGGTTGTTCTAATTAAGCCTAGTTCGAGTCTATTCCTTTCAAATTGTTCTCTACTCAATGCCTTTGTGAATATATCAGCAATTTGATTTTCAGTGGCACAAAAATTCATTGAGATTACTCCTTTTTCAACATTGTCCCTTAGAAAATGATGACGAATGTCAATATGTTTTGTTCTTTTGTGTTGACATGGATTTTTGGCAATGTTAATAGCACTTGTATTGTCACAATAAATAGGAATGCATCCTATGTCAACACAAAAGTCCTTGAGTTGTTGTCTTATCCATAATAACTGAGCACAACAAGATGCAGCTGCCACATACTCAGCTTCTGCTGTGGACAAGGCAACAGAGAGTTGTTTCTTGGTTGCCCAAGATACCAAACAAGGTCCAAGAAAGTGAGCCATACCTGAGGTGCTTTTTTTATCAACCAAGAAACCTGCATAATCAGCATCAGCATACCCAACAAGATCGAAGTTGCACCCTCTAGGATACCATAAGACTAGATCAGGTGTATGTTTTAAGTATCTTAAAATCCTTTTTACAGCCTTAAGATGAGTTTCTTTAGGGTTAGACTGAAAACGTGCACATAGACCAACACTGAAAACAATGTCAGGTCTACTAGCCGTCAGGTATAGGAGTGACCCTATCATGCCCCTATAGGATTTCTCCTCAACTGAGGGACTACCATCATCCATTACTAACCTGGTTGAGGGAGAGATGGGAGTATCAATGGGCTTGGCCGACTCCATCTTAAAACGCTTAAGTAACTCTCTGATATACTTTTGTTGATGGATCATGGTGCCGTTTGAAGTTTGCTTGATTTGCAAGCCTAGAAAGAAATTAAGCTCACCCATCATGCTCATTTCAAACTCACTCCTCATCATTTTTGAAAATTCATTGCACAAATCATGATGAGTTGCACCAAATATGATGTCATCGACATATACTTGGACAATCAACAAATGTTCCCCCTTAGATTTTAGAAACAAGGTATTGTCTACCTTGCCTCTTGTAAAACCATTTTCTAATAAAAAGCTTGACAACCGCTCATACCAAGCTCTAGGGGCTTGTTTTAAACCATAAAGTGCTTTGTCAAGTTTGAAAACATAGTTAGGAAATTCATTACTTTCAAAACCAGGGGGTTGTTTGACATACACTTCCTCTTTAAGGTACCCATTTAGAAACGCACTTTTAACATCCATTTGATATAACTTGATCTCTATGTGGGCTGCAAAAGCTATCAAGATTCGAATGGCTTCCATCCTTGCAACAGGTGCAAAAGTCTCTTCATAATCAATTCTCTCTTCTTGGTTGTAGCCTTGAACCACCAGCCGGGCCTTGTTCCTAGTGACTGTTCCGCACTCATCTAGCTTGTTACGGAACACCCACTTGGTTCCAATGATTGTTCTATCCTCTGGCCGTGGCACAAGGTGCCATACCTTGTTTCTTTCGAACTGATGGAGTTCTTCTTGCATGGCTGTGACCCAATCTGAATCTGCAAGAGCTTCATTAATATTCTTAGGCTCAATTTTTGAGAGAAAAGCATAGAAAGCACAGAAATTTTTAAGCCTAGATCTAGTTTGAACTCCTGCATTAATATCAGACAAAATTTGATCAAGAGGATGTGAACTTTGGTATTTCCATGATCGTGGTGAAAGTGGGTTCACAGATATGCTCTCCATCCTAGCTGGAATACTTGGTGAAACAAGTTCAGGTCCTGTTCCCAAGCCTGTTTGGGAGCCTGTTCCTGAAATTATCTCAGAAGGGTTCGGCTGATGTTGTCCCGAACAGGGTTCCACCCTGTTTCCCCCTGTTTGGTTCACACCCTGCCTACCTTCCTGAAGAACAGCTTCAGGCCTTGATCTCTCAGGTTGATCCTTACCTGGTTCATCTTGAAGCAGCATGTCTTTTTTAACAAGACCTAGTTCGAGGTCTTCCTCCTGTGCATCATTCTCACTTAGAGAGTTAGTTTCATCAAAAAGCACATGCACACTTTCTTCAACACACAAGGTTCTCTTATTAAACACTTTGTATGCCTTACTATGTGAGGAGTAACCGAGGAATATTGCCTCGTCACTCCTTGGATCAAATTTCCCTAAGGCATCCTTTCCATTATTATGCACAAAACATTTACACCCAAAAACTCTCAAATGCAAAATATTTGGTTTTCTTCCTTTGAGGATCTCATAAGGAGTTTTGTTAAGAACAGGTCTAATCATGCATCTATTTATAATGTAACATGATGTGTTTAAAGCTTCAGCCCAAAAATTTCTAGGAAGACCACTAGCAACAAGCATTGTTCTAGTCATGTCCTCTAGAGTACGATTTTTGCGCTCTACCACCCCGTTCTGTTGGGGTGTTCTTGGAGCTGAAAAATTGTGATCAACACCATGCTCATTACAATAGTCAATAAAGCTCGAATTTTCAAATTCTGTACCATGGTCAGACCTTATGCATACCAAAGAGTGTCCTACCCTCTTTTCAGTCTTTTTAATGAAAGCAAGAAATTTTTCAAAAGTTTCATCTTTAGAAGCCAAAAACAAAGTCCAAGTGAAACGAGAGTAGTCATCCACTATCACAAGCACATACCTCTTGCCACCTCGGCTCATGATCCTCATTGGACCACATAGATCCATATGTATTAATTCAAGGGGTCGAGTAGTGCTTATACACTTTTTAGACTTAAATGAATTTTTGACTTGTTTGCCTTTGGCACATGCATCACATACCTTGTCATCATTGAATTTGATAGAAGGTAAGCCAACTACTAAATCTTTGGTTACAAGTTTGTTCAAAAGAGAGTGGCTTGCATGACCTAGTCTTTTGTGCCAAAGCATAACATCATCTTTTAAGGCACTCAAACAAGTCAAATTATTTTGGGGAAGAGTAGAAATACACACTTTATAAACATTTTTGTGTCGCTTCCCCCTCAACACAACATCTCCTGTGTTCATGTTTACAACCAAGCAACGTGTTGGAGAGAACACTACTAGGTTGTCTTTGTCACACAGTTGGGACACACTTAGCAAGTTGTGTTTTAAACCATCCACAAAATAAACATTGTCAATTGAATGGGACAGTGACTCACCTATCTTACCTATACCGACAATTGTCCCAGATTTGCCGTTTCCAAATGCTACACTCCCTCCTTTTGATGCTGTAAGTGAGAGAAAATTGGATTTTTAACCAGTCATATGCCTCGAACACCCACTGTCAATATACCACAGCTGCTTGTTCCCTAGACTGTTTCCTGCACTGTTTGCTGGGTTGTTTGCTGGGTTGTTCTCTCTCACTTCAGCCTGCAAAACAAATCAAGGGTTAGTTTTGGGAACCCAGATCCACTTGGGTCCCATTCCTTTAGACGTGTAAATCTTATCTTTACTAACCCACATTTGTTTTACATGCACTGAGTTCTTTTTAATGGCATACTTTCTTATAGGACAAGCATATCGATAATGCCCCGTTTTACCACAATGAAAACAAACAATATTTTCAAGTAATCCCACATATTTGTTATTCACTGGGTAGGTCATCTTAGGCACAAAACCTAGTCCTCTTCTATTTTGACTATGATGAGTGTTTAACCATTCCAACGCCCTTGAGGACCTGTTCCAGAGCTTGTTTGTGGCAAGGTCCGATTCTAAGTGTTTTATTTTTTCAAGCAAGTTTCTGTTTTCTTCCAGCAAAGACTCGACCTTACCTTTTAAGTCAAGAGATTCTTTTTCTAGCTCAGTCAGTTTAGTGGAACAAGTCTCTTCTTTCATAAGTAGAGTTTCTTTAAACACATTGATGTGTTCATGCAAGGCAAGAGTCTCTTTGTCAACTTCAAGCTTTTCTAATTTAAGGGTTTCATTTTCAAGTTCTAAATCTCGAACATCCCCTTTTAATTCAGCACATATATCCATTATATTGTACACTAATTTCTCAAGAGTTGATTTATTTAGACCACGTACCTTGTTCTTGAGTTGAGTCAGACTATCCGTTGACCTATAATCTGAATCAGTGTCACTCCTTGCCATGAGTGCTACATCAGCTTCCCTAGCTTCACACCCTTCCTCATCCTCACTTGAATCTCCCCAGACCGCGAGCATAGCTTTTGAGAACCTTTTCGCTGAGCCGCTTACACCCTGTTTCCTTCCCTGTTTTCTGGGGTGTTCGGGTTCTTGTTCTTCCTTGTGCAGTGGGAAGTTTCTCACAATGTGGTCCAGCTTTTCAAAGGAGAACATGCTCTGATACCACTTGTTGAATTAGAGAGTACACAACCACAAGAGGGGGTGAATTGTGGTGTCCGATTTTCGCAAGTTGCTGACAAACAGTCTTAGACCCTGTTCGTACAGGTTGTTTCTGAGATAAGCAGAAGCGAAAATCCAACAAAATTGAATGTGGAAATAATGGACACAGGATTTTTACGTGGAAAACACCTCTAGCCCAACTGAGGTTAAAAACCACGACCTACCTCGTGTAGGATTTAAACACTTCACTAAACGGGCTAATCACGTTACAATAGTAACACACCTTGTTACAACTTGTAACACACGTAACCTGTCTTCCCTAAGACAAGTTACCCCACGTCCAAAATCCCCTTGATTTGGACACACACTCTACTCACTCTTGTGAAAGAAGAATGTAAAGAAAAAACACCCTATTACAATGCTTCTCAACTAAGCTAATATAGGGTACAATGAAGTCCTAGTATGCCAACTTTGAAAGCTCAATTAATTCACTCACAAGGCTCGGTTTTCTTTTCAAACGTTTTAGCTCATGAACTCAGATTTTTTTCTCTTTGAAAACCGATGTCTCCAGGATTGTAAGAAGCCGCCTTTTATAGTGCTTGGAAAACAATTCATCAAATTTTTGGAAACTAAAAAATCTGAAGAATATAGAATCCTTTACCTACAAGGGATGGAAAAACTATTTCTGAAATTTTTGGAAACTAAAATCCTAGAGAAAATAGAATCCTTTAGCTACAAGGGGTAAGGTGACATGAGCTGAAAACACTTCCTAAACCGCGTGCATAAGGCGGTATTCTTCAGCAACTAGCCCATGTTTTTCTCAACTACCTTATCCACTTGCCAAAAATTGGATATTCTTTTTTTATTCAAAAAGATTTGCAAATCCCTTAAGATTTTTTATAACCGTTTTTAGGGTAAGGAATAAGATACTCCATAGAAAAATCTTTCTTACAAATCTTTGAAGAAGCTGCTCAAAATCCAAAAGATAAAAATCGTGCAAAGCAGTTTTTCGCAGCTTATTCTGGAAACACCCTGATCACCCTGTTTCTAGGGTTGTTCTGAAGGGTGATCTGAAATATTTTCCGAAAAGCAAAACCGTTTCCAGTGAGTGGTAAATTAAAACTTTCTAATTGGCATATTAATAAGAGTCTAAAAATATAGAACCAAATCAAATCAAGATATCTTGTTGTAACCACTAGTCATCTTATAGAACGACTTTGCTGCAAACACTTCACAGAATATGCTTCAAACACCGCACGGAACCTGTTTGTCACAGCTGCACATATCTTATGTTTCAAACACTTCTCAGGATATGCTTCAAAACACCTCACAGAACCTGTTCCTCACAGGTGTTCTTACATTGCTGACTTGAGTACCTGTTCTTGATAAACCATTAGTCAAGCAGTTTTAATACATTGAGAACAGCAGTAAGGTCCTGTTTGGAAAGCCTGTTTGGAGCAACAACAACAACACTTGGATTTGTTATCATCAGGACTTTATACATTCTAACACAATTGTTAGTAACTAAACCTCAAATGAATTCTAGAGAAAACTCTAACTCCTCTGCGTTGGCAAAATAAGTCGTCGACATGAAATAAGGGATATTTGCTCTTGATGGTAACCTAGTTTAGTTCTCTATAATTAGTAGACAATCCTAAAACGTTGTCTTTCTTTTTCATAAATAACTCCTCTAATTGTGTTTTTAGGAATACATCCATAAATTCATTCACTATAAGGATACTTCTATCCTTGTTTTTTTTTTTTTCCCCTTTGCTTCTTCTTCAAGGAAACATAAATATGCAAAATACTTTATTTCTTCCATGTGCATTAGGGAGGGTATTACCTAGCCCAACTCACTTTTATCTCCCTATACATACACCTATTTATCATAAGCATCTACCAGAGTTACCTTATTCTTATAACAATTGATTTTTGCTCTATACTTCTGTAGCCAATCCATACCCAAATTAAAATCAAATTTAGCCAAATCAAATAAAGCTAAGTCCACTATAAATACCTTCTTCGATATTTTAAGAGGAGAATTTTGGTATATAGTATGGCATGGTACAAAGTCTCTGGTAGGTGCTCTTATGCTGGTCTGGGTGGGTTTGTATTACCCACTGTTCCCTAGTTGAGTTACAGCCCTAACAGTAACAACTGAATGCGTTGGATTGGAATCAAATAAAATAATATAGGAAGTAGAGTTTAAAGTTAGTGTATCCATAACAACTATTCCTGTGGCGGTTGCATCTTTCTTATTACCACATATGCTCTTCCTATCATAGGAACGAGAGGCATTTAGCTCATGTCTCCAATAATTTCTTTGCGTCCTTCCTTATTTGCATATTTTAGGGGAAGTGTGCAAAGAAATGACGAATTTCTTTACACCGTTGTCACTTGTCAATGCCTAGTTGATAATCGTTGGTACTATGGTTATTTTGACCACACTTAGAACGCCTCGGCCTAGACGACCCAGGCTCTTGGAATTTTCTAGTGCTAGTCTCTTGTCTTTTGTTAAGCATGCCTTCCCTTGTCATTTCACCTCTTCTTAAGCGGTAAGATTATGACCCTTAGCTTATTTTTTACTCTTTCTATCTCAACAACCCACTCATATAATTTTTTGATAATTAAAGACTTCTTACGTGGTAAGATTCTTTTGAATATATGGGACCAATCCCTCTTCAAATCTAATCACTCTCATCTTGTCAGTTGCCATATATTTAGGAGCAAATCATGGTACTTCATTAAATTTGCTCATATTTAGGAGCAAATCATAATAGTTCATTAAAAGTACTCATTACCTTGTTTTAAGGTTAAAAATTCCTTTTGACTTGAATTTCAAGCATTGATGGGATAGATATTAGACCTTACATCTTTCGAAATTGTTCCTATGGGGATCGTGACTCATACATTGCTTTAATAGTACCTTATCATTAGTCCGCCTCTCCTGTAATGTGAAAACTTGCTAATTTACCTTCTTATCGTCAGATACTTCTGTCACATTAAATATTTTCTCCCCAAGTCTAATCCATTCTTCCAAAACAAGGGAATCTATAGTCTTGTCATAAGTTCTTGGTCCTTGTTTGACCACCTTTTCCATAAGTGTACTCCCTTTTTCTTCACTAGAGGAAGGATTTCATGAGAGCCTAGCTAGCACTTCTTGAACATTATGCTCTATAGATGTAGGTGAGTTTATTAGTTTCTCTATTGCTCACCTGATTAAGAACTTCATTATGAGACGATGACCTACTAACAGGTTCCTCTACAGCCAGATGCTCATAATGGAGTGGATTGCCATGTCCATTTGAGTTTAACATATTGTCAAAGAAATTAACATTAGTTCATGTCACATATATATACAAAAGACACACATAGATTCTTACTATATTATACAAATAACATCCATAGCAAGTACATATCCATACTTAGATCACGTTACATATCCCAAATTAACAATCTATATGCATAGCTGAGGCAAACTTAGCGTATCCAACATATACGCTATGTTAAGCGAGAGAAAGAAGAATGCATTCATTCATATTATGCAAGATGTAATGTACAAGAGTATATATACATCCATAGGCAACTTGCTAACAACCTAACTAACTAACTAACTAACTGAGAGCTGAATATAAACACCACATATTTTGCTACAATCTGTTATACATGCTGTTAGGTATGTTAACATCCCCCCCTCAAGGTAGAGTTGGTGGAATATCCATTAAACCCAGCCTTGAAACCAGGTAGTGATGCTAAACCTCAGACAAATGCTTGGTAAGGAGATCAGCCAATTGCTCCTTTTTAGAAATGTATGATGTTTGCAAAAAAACCTTCCAGGAGTTTGCCTCTGGTATAATGATAGTCGATATTAAGATGCTTAGTTCTCTCATGGAAAACTGGTTGGAGGCAATGTGCTGTGCTGCCATGTTGCCATAATACATGGTGATAGGCAAGTGCAGATTCACACGTAAATTAGTGAGCAAATGAGAAATCCACTCCAGTTCTGAAGTAGTATAAGACATACTTCTGTTTTCTGCCTCAATAGAGAATTTGGATACTCTTTTTTGCTTCTTGGTTTTCCAAGAAATCAAAGAAGACCCCAGAAAGATGCAATAATAATTAAGGGATCTAGCACTCATAGGGCAAGTGCCCCAATCTGAATCACAAAATGCTATGACATAGAAATTGTTTGTAGCTGGGTAAAAAAGGCCTTTATTGGGATTACCTTTCAAATACCTGAGAACATGCATGGCTGCCTGCATATGAGGTTACCTAGGTTGTTGTAAAAATTAACTGAGATGCTGAGTGGCATAGAAGATATCCGGTCTTGTAATGCTCAAGTACAATAGTCACCCAATAAGTCTCCTATAAGGTTCAAGATTAGATAAAATGGCCGCATGCTCAGTGTACAGCTTGAGTCCTTTGGGCAGAGGAAATTTGGCAGGTTTAGCAACTGTGACACCTGCATTAGAAAGAATATCAAGAACATATTTTCTTTGATTGATAGAAATGCCTTAGGAAGATCTCGATAACTCCAAACCTAGGAAATATCTAGAAAACCCCAAATCTTTAATAGTAAAGGCTTTGTCTAAATCCTATTTTAGTGTATTGATGCCAACATCATCATTCCTTGTGATCAACAGATCATCAACATATGCCAAAACATAGACAAAACTGCTATTGTCTTGCTTAGTGAACAAAGAGTAATCACTCTTTTTGACTGAATAAATCCTCTAGTGATCAAAAACTTGGAAAGTTCTAGGTTCTATTGCCTTGAGGCTTACTTTAGACCATAAAGAGATTTTTATAGCTTGCATCCTTGACATGGATGTGCATGATAGTGACCTTCAGGTGACAACATGTTGACTTTTTTTTCTAAAACACCATGAAGGAAGGCATTATTAATATTAAGTTGATGGAGATCCCAGCCTATGATAGTAGCTAAGGCAATGAAAATTCTAACAGCAGTGATTTTAGCTACAGGAGAGAAAGTATGCTTATAGTCTTTGTCCTTAACTTGTTCAAAACCTCTGTTTACTAGTCTAGATTTGTGCCTTTCAACTGAGCCATAAGCTTTATACTTGGTTTTGAACACCCATTTGGAACCGAGGGCCTTTTTTCCAGGGGCCAAAGCAGTAAGTACCCAGGTTTATTCTTTTACAAAGAATTTAGTTCCTATTCCATTGCCATCACCCATTCTAGGCGCTGCTTAGCTTGTGCATAGCAATGGGGCTCAGGAGTATTTAACATAGATACAAGAGAAGCCACATAACCACTCGATAAATGTGCCAGATCATGTGTTTGAAATAGAGGGTGTGTGGTGGTATACAAAGAGTGGGAAGGGGATGTATCAGGGGTATTAGGGACCACAGGTGCTGGCATGGTCTTGGTTATGGGACAAATAAAGTCTTGTAACCAGATAGGTGCATACTTAGTTCTAAAAGACCTTTTAGGAGCAGTAATATTAGCATGTTGTATGGAATCCAAGTTCCTAGAGGTTGCAGACTAATTTGAGGGTGAATTGAGTGTGTTGGATTGATTGGAAGTAGTGTCTGAGGCACCATGAGAAGGATAATTGGGAAGCAAGGGTGAAGAAGAATTTTGCTCATTAAATGAGATAGTGGAGCTAGAAGGGAGAGGATTAATAGGATCAAAATCATATAGAATACATGGTCAAGCAGGCCCATTATGAGTGTTGCAAATATCATTAGATTTGGTTTTAAAAGGGAAAATGTCTTCTTTAAAAATGGCATGTCTGCTGTGAAATATTTTTCTACTTGCCAAATCATAAAGTTTGTAGCTTTAATGCCAAAAGAATACCCAAGTAGGACAAATTTATGTGCTCTAGGCTCAAACTTGTCTGTTTCCCCTATATTAGCTACATAGCAAAGGCAACTAATGGCCCTTAAATCCTCATAAGTTGGTGGTCAACCATAGAGAATCTCAAAAGGGCTTTTCCAAAGTAGATGTTCTATGGGCAATTGATTCGTAATGTGTGTGGCAGAGAGAACACATCTCCCCCAAAAGGATTTAGGAAAACTAGCTTGAATTATCAGTGCTCTACCAGTGTCTAAGAGGTGTCTATGTTTTCTCTCTGCTACTCCATTTTGCTGGGTAGTTTTGACAATACTCCTTTGAGGTAAAATGCCTTTTTCAGCCAAAAAACTACCACAAGAAGAATTAATAAACTCTGTGCATTATCACTTCTGATTATGGCAATTTTGGTTGAAAACTGAGTTTCAATCATATTGTAAAATTGTCAGATGACAGAAAATACTTATTCTTTAGTTTCTAAAAGTTGTGTCCAAGTAGACCTACTGAAATCATCTACCAAAGTTAGGAAATATTTTGCTCTAGTGATGTTTGCAACTCTATAAGGACCCTACAAATCCATGTGTACAAGTTAAAAGCAATGTGTGGTCTTGATAGAACTATTATTGAAAGGTAATCTAGCAAACTTTGCTAGTACACAAGTTTCGAAAGAAAGAATCTGATATAAGCTGTTTACAAAGAGGTATATCTTTTATCTTTGAAATAGAAGCATAACCAAACCTTACATGTAAAATGTCAAGGGGTTGCTTATTACAATGAGGGCTATTGGATGTAGCAAAAACAAAGCTAGGTATATTGTGAAACTTAGAGTTCCTTACAGATGTTGTTTTGCCTCTAGAAACATCAATTAAACTAGAAGCCTTGTCAGCCTTTGGTATCTTTAATTGGTAAGGTCCATCAGCTTTAAATCTGCTATCCATGACCAGCTTAGTAGCAAGGTCCTGAAAGAAACACTTATCAGGAAAGAAGATGGTACAAAGAGGGTAATCTTTAAGTAACTTACGGACTGATAGTGAATGGAATTTAAACTCTCGCACAAAGAGGACTTCATGAAGGGTAATGTGTTTATTCAAGGGTATTTGGCCAACTAGTATGACCTTGTTCAGAGTGCCATGAGGTAAAGTGACAGAGATAGGTGCAGATAGTAATTTTGTCGAGGTAAAGAGAGAGGAATCACGTGTCATGTGGTCAGATGCACTTGTGCCTATGATCCATGAACCTGACCCATCACTAATTATAGCATTGCAGGCAATTAAATGAGAGCTAATAGAAATAGGAACTTTGCCTGCAAAGTGAGCAACAGAATTCACAGAATCAGACTGATGATCACCTCCTATCCCTTTCATGAATTTGATAATCTTCTGTGCTAATGCTTGCATAAAGGCACCATCAAAATGAGATTTAGAACCTCCAGTTAGTGAGTCATCGAGGAAAGAATCTGGTATCTGGTGAGGTAAGGTGGTGGAGACATTGGCTGCCACTCTTTGTGATTTCTTGTCTTTGAGACCATCCCTGGGTCCCTCATGCCAGCTTAGGTATCCAACCAGTAAGAAACACTGATCTTGTCTGTGTCCTGTCCAGTGACAGTGGTCACAATATCTATGACTCCTAGTCTTCTTGTTATCTCTTCTCCCTTTTGATGTTCCTTTAGCAGGAAGACCACTAGCATTGACATTGGCAATTTCATTGCCAGTGCCTATTTGATAAGCATAAGCTGCTATTTCGTTCCCAGCATTGATGTGATTGGTGACTTGCTTCAGTTTTTTCACTCTGACAACCATGGAGTAAGCTTTATTGAGATCAGGTAAGGGATCCATCAATAAAATATGTCCCCTTATAGCATCATATTTATCATCAAGATGCATCAAAAACTTGATCAACTTTTGTCTTTGACTAAGAACAATGTACTTTTTTATAGCAATGCAAGAGGTTGGACATTTACACACTGGGATTTCATTAAGATCTTGTAGTTCATCGCAAAGTTTGTTTAGCTTATTATAGTTAACAGCTACACTATCTGTTCCTTGCTGTAATTCAGTGATTTCTTTCTTAATTTAGAAAAGTAATGGACCACTTCTTTGGCCAAAGCTATCACACAATTCTTGCCATAAATCCTTAATAGAATTGGCATAAAGAAAAGCATCAGACAACTTAGGCACAATGGAATTGAGTAGCTAACTTACCACCAAATTATCATATCTGATCCATTAAAGCAGATTTGGAGAATCTGGATTAGGTCTAGTACACAAGCCATCAATGAATCCAAGCTTAGCTCTAATGTTGAGAGCTATTCGAACTGAACGACTTTATGGCTGAAAATTAATGCCATTGAGCTTCGTATTGACCAATTGTAGACCAGGATGATCTGAACTTTGTGAAAGGAGAGGATTATAATTGTAATTCACCTGCTGTGAATCATAACTATTTGCATCTGTCATTGTGATTAATGAAGACTAAGAATCAAGAACTCAAAAATCTTGATAAATCCTAATTTTTCAAGAAAGTTGGGCTAGATCATTAGGTGAATCAAGCCAAATGATGGAAAAAAGAAGGTATGTAGTCAAAAACAGAGGATATAATGTCAACTAGACTTGTTGATGGGTCGAATCAGCATGATCGAATATGAAGGAAGATAGGGAAGATAGGATTACTCCTGCTCTGATACCATGTTAAGAGAGAGAAAGAAGAATGCATTCATTCATATTATGCAAGATGTAATGTACAAGAGTATATATACATCCATAGGCAGCTTGCTAACAACCTACCTGACTAACTAACTAATTGAGAGCTGAATGTAACTACCAGATATTTTACTGCAATCTGTTATGTATGCTGTTAGGTATCTTGACACGCTATTTAGCGAACTTTACTATTCAGTATTAGACTCATAAAACATAATTGTTCACACACATACATATATTGTAAATGGTTTTAAACTTGTAAATGCTTAGTTTTCATCTCTCAAGTCCGAATTAGGGTCTCTTGTGCCCTATTCAATCTCTAGGTGTCCGAATCACCATCATAATAGGCGTCAGTGTGATTATCATGTAAGAAAACCTTGCTAGCACCATGTATTCCACAATTGCTTGAGCCACCACTACCACTATAGATCCTCTTGGTTCCTAGTCCATAGAAGACTAGACTTCTACTACCAAAATTATTCATATGACCATGACCTGAGTTTCAAAAATCAAGAGGAGAAGAGGGGCTAGTGGGAAGGCTAGGGGATGTATAAGGAGGAGTGTCTAGGAATTATGAATATGACTTATTTGAGCTAGTAGAGTTATTATTCTCATCGAGGCCTCCAAATTAGACAAGGTCAGTTACCTCTAAATACATAGGGGTATTAATAGTAGGTTAAGGAAGAATTTGTAAGCCTCAGGTGTACACTATAGAAAGGCATCAATAAAGTGTTCTATGGATGAGTTTTTTCCCTCAATCAATTTCCTAATCAATAGATCTTGGGTTACACATTTCCAAGATCCACCCCAGCTTTTAATGTGGCTCATATGGTTCATGGGGAATTTAATGAGAAAAAAAGCAAGGTACTTATCTAGGAAGTTACCCCAACGGGGCTTATTGGGAAGCCTACATAGTAGGTGACAAGTTCGATTGATTTGGAAGTTGAACTTGGATTTAG
Organism: Carnegiea gigantea; assembly: GCA_029747015.1. Taxonomy (NCBI): domain Eukaryota; kingdom Viridiplantae; phylum Streptophyta; class Magnoliopsida; order Caryophyllales; family Cactaceae; genus Carnegiea; species Carnegiea gigantea. The sequence goes on along the minus strand of JAKOGI010000413.1, from coordinate 530,667 downwards.
GTTGACCCACATGAAAAGATATAGTGGTACTGAGGTAGCGGATGTAATCTTCTAATCTTTCACTTGGTTTTGATCGTACTCAATATGGATTTCTAGCTATGATTTGTAAAACTATACATCGTATAGAAAACATGTCATACACAAGTCAAACCAAAGTTATGCATACCCATCGAATTGGCTAACCGGCTTTTCAAATTGGGCTCTAATACCAACTTTATGATACCCCCTTAATCAAGCACTTAGTTACACTGGTTAGGGAATTAAGCCAGATTTTGCAATTGAAGACTTAGAGAATTGAAAGGGTATTACTGCTACTTGCTTAAATGAACAACAATGCTTAAAAATACTTTAGAGGAATTTTTTTTTAAGGAAAAAAGTGAGAGCCACAACATAGGTATGCAACACTTTATTCATTAACCGTCGCGACCCATAGTTTGGTTATAACTATACTAAATCGTTCACTACTCATAAATTAAACGGCAAACGCAAAAACTTTATTTGTATCATTTTGTCTGGGAGCTAACTTGAGCCTTGTCACTAGAACCTTGCATTCATAGTAATCGAATAAGAGATGTGTTGGCCTTCTTTTCCCTTTCCCTTCTCTTAATTTCATGTAAATCATTAAGGAAACATGAGGGAACAACAAATAAAATGTTCATATGCTTGTACATTGCCCTAATACATGTAAGAGCTAAGTAATAATCATGGTGTTGCACCAGCACGTAAAACATTTTAAGCAAGTACACATTTAGTCCTTAAAATCGAACTCATCCACCTTTTATTAGCCCAGTTTACCTCACAATAGCATATACAGATACATATAATTAAGCCTAAACATATAGTACATACAGTGTCCGGTAAGTGCACCATTAAACATAGCATATTAAATCCTATCATGGCTAGCAAATAAATTATTGAAATTAAACAAGATTCCAATCCATATACTTGTACTTGTAATATATCAAATAAATGGGTCTTCGGCCATAAAAACTTTAGGAAAGGACTTAAGACACTTAGTTTTCTTTTGCATGTGAAGGGTGATATCAATAACATACCTTGATTGGTTTCCTTTGTATATTGGGGGCTAGATCTATATACATATAAACATACATTAGTAATTTGCTCTTAGATCCTTATCTTATTGAATCTTTTTATCCTCATTACTTGAATTATTGCCAAAGGACCCAGGACCTATAGTGCAGGACTCTTGATTTTAAGCTACGAAAGACCCTATTTAGCGTAAATACAACTGTTATAGCTTAAGTTTACCTCTAACATGCTATGACTTGATCTTAATCCTTTCCATGCTTCATGAGCTTTACCAACCTTAAACACCAAAAAGAGAAGAAGAAAAGACCCACACCTTCTCGGTGCTTGATGAATAAAGGAAGGAGAAAAGTTTTCAAAATTTTCTAATTGGGCTCACGCATGCATGCAATCTTAAGCTAGATTTTTTAAAATATTTGGGTTTTAGGTTCCTTAACTTTGACTAATAAAGGTTCCCTAGGCCTATCCTTTTCTTATTGTTTTGTCTCCGTTTTGTTCTTTCCAACTGAGTTTCACATTGATTTCCGGCCTTATGCTAACTCCCTTTGCTTTATGAAGTTGGAGGGATGGAAGAAGTCATAAATAGAAGCTGAGGAGGGAGGCAAGGGAAAGATTATCCCTTTTAGGATAATTCTTATTATTTGATGTGTTTAATGCATAAAGTTGCGCTATAGCTTGGCCTTGAGAATGGGTTATTGATGCTACAGCTATTACTTAGCCATTTGAGGTCTCAAGCACTTGTATAGTCAAGGAGTGAGGTGTCATTACTCGTATGCACTCTTTCTTATGAATCCATTCTATTGTGCATGCTAACTCCTTTTGCTTTACTTTACTTGCTAGGATAGAAAGTTATGAAGGGGGAGGGATAGAAGAAGTCATAAATGGAAGGTGAGAATGGGTTATAGATAGGAGAGCTATTTGTTAGCCACTTGAGGCCTCAAGCACCTTGCATGGCAGGTTAATATGGCTAAAGTTAAAGCTTTTTTTTAAAAAAAAAAAAAGCCTTCAATACATTTGACTTAGCTAATGGCAAAGGTCATCCTTAACATGTATGAACATCTTAATTAGACATAGCCAACTTGTAAGAAAATATCCTTTAAAAGTCAATTTGGCTAATAATTAGGAATAAATTGCTTTTTGGTCCCTCGAGGTTTGGTGAAATGGTTTTTTGATACCACGTTCTTAGAAAAATATTTATGGAACTACTTAGTTTAGTGCAAATGGTTTTTGGAGCACAAAACTTTGGGTTATTTGATTTATGAGTCACAAATATTTATTTTTAGATCCCTGAAGTGTTCCACATATAAATACTTCAAAGTTTTGGACTGTTTTACAAAACTAAGCTTATATTTATGTTTAGACTTCTTATAATTACTTTAATGATACTAGTTATCACAATCTACTACTCATATCTCAAATATTATACTTTTTATGATTAACGGCCCTCCATGCTTAGCAAAATAATTAAAGCTTAATTAGAGAGTTTCGACCATTACTTGACCATAGTCGGTGATGGACGCCGACGTTCCTCTAACTTTTGGTTTATAGAGATTGCTAATCTCAACCGCACCTTCTTAGATCAGGCACACACAGATCCATTTAGTTTTCTACCTTAAACCATAATCATTAATCAAGTTTTTAATCTATTTCAAGGATAATGGAACTTTAATCAAGAAATTATAATATTTAAGACATAAGGTTCGATTGAATAATGTTCCCTACTGGAAAACTTCTTTTATTGAAAGCTTAAAAGTAGAAATATTACAATGGAAAGCTTGAAGAGGGACTTAAGCTAAGATCTGACGCTTGCTCATAGAGAAATGGAGAATTCTGACTACTCTTTTACTCAAGAATGCTCAAATGACCATGTTCTTTCCTAGTACTCGACCTCTCCTTTTATAGAGGGTATAAGGGTACATAAGATGCCCTATTGGATATAGTGCACACTGATTTTTCATATGGTTACAATACATTTACATGGCTACAGTAAACTGCTTTATTTTACAGACGTGACACCTATCAAAATAGTACAATAATGGAGCAACCACTTTTCAGAGCTTTTAATGATGACAAGAATAGTCATCATTATTGAGATTCTGTATGCCTTCATCTCTAATTATATCTTGCAAATCATCATTATCAGGAAAATTATCAAAATCTTCATCATATTGAAGATCCTTTGGATCCTATTTTTCAAATAACTTAAGAAGATATTTCTTTTCTTTTTTTGTTAAGACTTTTTCAACTCCAACATCAAAGAGATAATCAAAAACATCTTCTAAAGTCGCTCCCTCTACCTTTATATATTCGTTAAATTCATTATGATAAGCGAAAGTAGTATTTCCATAAGGTATTAGTGTTTTTCCTCATGTAATTAATTTCCAACTCTATTGATAAATGTTAAAAAATCCAATGGCTTTTGCTAAAGCAAGATCAGTAACTAATTCTTTATGTTCCGGATTTCATTCCTGTCTTCAATCTTCGGGGTCGTCGAAATTAACCATCTAAACAAGATAGTGAGCTAGTTTGGCTTTTCTATTTTTATATTCAATAGTGAACAATGTACCTCAACATATAGACATCAATTATTTGGGATTTTTCTTAGACCATCAGGAGATGTAAGAATCCAATGGATCATTTTGAACACGCATTGTTGGAATATAGTTAGTGTTGAGAAAAATGGGAACTTCGGATCTGGGAACTCCATGAAGTAAACTACCATCCCATACTCCTAGGCTTTCATGACAGGGTTATTTAAAGAGATTGAATTTGCTGGGAAACTAACACCACCAACTTCAGACCTATCAGAAAAGTAGATTGTGGTAGTCCAAGACTCCCAAATATTATAGGAATAATGATAATAATAGTCGATGCAGGCTGCATACCATTCATTGAACCATTTTTCTTGGACATAGGAACTTATTGCTTCTTGGATATCATAATAACATATAAGGTAATTAACTTGTTACTCAAGAAGAGAAAATCTTTGGGCTATTAAGTAGGCAAAAGATAGTAGATCAAAACATGATCTATTTTTCGTATGGAATTTCAGATTATCAATAAGGACTTTACTAGAAGAAGTAACCCGTTCTAGTAGTAATGGCATCTCACTATGGATTTTCTCCTTTTCTGGCAGGAGTTCTTTGATCCCTGTATATATTCAATAGAAAATAAAAACTGGTTAAACCATAATTGCCAATGCAGGAGTCGTTATTGCGCTTACATATTTGATAAATTCTTTTTCACCAAACCAAGTATTCATTTGTAATCATTTTGAAAAATAAAAGGTTTTGGGGCTAAAAAAGATTAAGAACTTTTTAATTTTCCTTATAACTGCAAGGATTTCTTTTTCCATTGTAGAATAGTTGCATTCTACCTTATTAAAACTTCCACTGCAATATTTGCAGAGTTTTTCTCCTTCTTTGATTTTGAGTACCTTACTCTAGTGCTCATTGTTGGCATTTGTCTCAAGAACTAAATCATCTCTTTCATTATGCAAATTAAGAATAGGAAGATTTTTACACATCTTCTTAAAGTTTTGAACAATCTTTGTATCATTAGTGGTCCATGTCCAACTTACTTCCTTCTTAAGTTTTGCTGCAATGGTTTTTCACTTGAGCTAAATCTTTAATGAAGTCTAAAGTATAGGTAAGGCATCCAAGAAATCTTTCTAATTGCTTTCTATCTTCAATCTTTTTATGAAAATTTTCTATTTTTTTTCCAAAATATGCTTTTGCAAGATGATTTATACAACTATTATCTCTAGACCTAAAAACTCAATTTCTCGTTCAGTAAAAATGCACTTGTTCTTACCTAGTATAATGTCATGATCAATGCATCTTTGGGTGATAGCGAAGGCATTATCTTTGTGCTTTTCTATGGTTTTAGAAAAGACAAGGACATCATTAGTGTAGACTAAACAACAGTGATTAAAGTCTTTAAAGATGTCATCCATTCTTCTTTAGAATATTTGAGGTGCATTTTTAAGATCAAATGGCATTACTATTCATTCATAATGTTATTGTGCAGCACTAAATGCAGTTAAAGGAGTACTTTCCTGATCCATTTTTATCTGCCAATAACCGCTTTTACAATCCATTTTTAAGAACTAGGAAGCTCTTCGAATTCTATTGAAAAGGACAGTTTTATTAGGAATACAGTAACCATCAAAGACAGTATTTTTATTAAGCTTTTTATAGCTGATTACTATTCTTGCTTTTCCTCTTTTTTCTTCTGCATGACATCTTATCATGAAAGCGGAACTGGGGTGAGGACTTTTGCTATTCCTGATTAGTCCTTTCTCCAGAAGTTCTTTGATTTGTTTATCAAATTCCTGGATATCCTGGTGTGTATACACCATTTGCTTAACTCGAATAATAGTATTGGAATTTAATAGAGTAATTTTTGCAAATGTCTTATCTTTATCCCAAAATTTTAGTAGATTATCAGGGTAGAGTTCTTTGCATAATTTTTCTTGTTGTTTAACAATCTTCTCTTTAATAGATAATTCAAGAAATGAGATTGTCAGTGCTATCTCACATTGTGCATGCATTATCTTCTCACCATGCTGACGGCGTGTAAATTCAATTTTCTGAAGAGTGTAAGCCTTGCTCAATTTTTCAATAGGAATTGAGTGACCATTAATTGTGAATATTATTTGGTTTATGGTCTGTGTGCATAGAGAATATAATCTTTGAAATTATTTCCAATAATCATATCATGAGAGGGTTGATCAGTAGCCTATAGAATTGGTATAATGCATTGGACTCCTCCTAATTCTATGGATAATCCTTCTATGGCTTCATTGTGACTCATAATGCTATTATTAGCTATCCTCACTTGTAAATGATTTTTAGCTCTTTTCGACATAAACTCTGAAAATGATGATCCTTTCCTAAAGCACACAAAATAGCCACTATCTATGTAGGCACACAACTCATATTTATTATATCCTTCTAAGTATACATTTATTAAGATATAGATGCTATTAGGATTTGTGTTGGTGACTTCATAACATATCTCCATAGTCAAGTTTTTGACTAATTCGCCTTCATAAAATAGTTCACTAATAGTTCTTGTTTTGTACCTAATGACCTTTTTATCTAGACTCAAACTTTAGTCTATACTGGGTCTTGCAGATACAAAACTCATTCTACTTATTTCACTCGTCATATTAATTATATCATCTTCTTTAATTTCTTCTTTAGTTGATGAAGATCCCTCTCCCCATTCTGATCTTGTACTCATGGTTCTTAATAATTAGGGTTTATGGTTATCCTACCATTCTCACCAATTTTTATTACATTTTTCTCGTTGATTTTTGTACGGTTGGCAAAGCTAGCTATCTATGAACGATTAATTTTTATCTCCTGTGGATTGGATCTAATCCTCTGAATCTTTTGCATAAGGGTAGGACTTTCAAAATTTTCTGCCTCTATCATTGTGGCCTGAGTCTTTAGATCTATAGTATTATCTAATTTATAAATAATTTTCTAAAATATCCTTGATGGATATCCTTCTCTTGTCATATCCATCCTAACTGTTTTTATTTTAAGGGATAGGAAATTTTTAGCAAATTCATGTTTTAGACTCACATAATATCCAAGTCGACAATTGAATCCTACTGATCCATTCCATAAATTGGTCTTAATCCTTGTGATAATTTGATTATTAAATTTGGTATGCCTAATGTCACAAAGTTGAGCACATAGATCAACATGGATATACCTGTACTTCCTATCTTTGTTATGCTTAAGAATATTTTCCCAATTAATGAGATTAACTTCTCCAACGTCATACTCATAATCCTTTATCTCCATATCTCCTTCCATCATTTTACATACGTATTTGCTTTTTAATTGAAAGATGGACTTTTATAGATCATGCATTTTTGAATTATAGGAAGGACCCAATCTCCTTTAACATCTTTATTATCATTATCTGTAACAAACTCTTCTCCCTGAAGATCACTAAGACTGATCGAGCTACTTTCCATCATATTACTTGTTTCTTTATGATCGCTTTCTTCATATTCATTGTCTAAGATAATTTCAACAATCCCTTTGTTGTTATTTAGGGTTAGATATGGTGCCTCATCTTCACTAAGCTTAACATAATCTAGACTACCTAAGGTTTCAATAAGCTTTTATTCTTTCTATTTTTGCATTCATTAGCATAATGTCCTACTTATCCACATGCCCTATATTTGCAGTTGTTTTTCCCTGCAGGATAATAAGCAACTTTTCTAAAAATCCTACATTTTTTAGGACTTGATTTGTTATAATATTTTCTTATATACTTCTCTCCCCTTTGCTTATGAAAGCTCTTTTTCTTATAGAATTTTCTTTTCTTCTCCTTTCAGGCTCTTTTTCCCATTGGTGAGGTGAATTCCAACAAGTTAAAAATTGCTTCTTAATTTTCTTTTGCTTTTGAAGATCAAGATATTGATCATTGACCCATTTTCTTAAATAAGAGATTCTCGAACCAAGGGTATCAATGACATCTGTTCTTTTAATCCATGCCATGTATTTTTAATTAATTATGGAATTTATCGGATATGACAATTTGTCATAAAACATACCAAGATTAGTTTCATTATGCCTAATTTTGTAGTAATACTGGCTGAATTCAGCAATATAATTCTCTAGATATCTCATGTCCTATAATTCAACATTGTTAATCTTTCTTTGTCATTCTCTTGTGTTTTCTTCAGAATCAAGCTTAGCTCTGATAAATTCAGTCTCCATTTCCTCACATAAATTTCTAAACATAGTAGCTGGTGTTTCCATCATTTTTAATGTATTTTTACTATCTTCACTCAATGAATTGTACTAGTCAGCTACAGTACTAGAAAAACTATGATTGATGTAGTTTAAGGAATTGGCAGTAGTCCATATAGTATTTAAGTTTAAGACGCTATTAATGCCTTTTTTCCAATGTTTAAATACTTCTTCTCTATTACGACCTCTATCTATGTTTAGGATATATCCTGTTTGACTAATTGGGGTAGGATCAATTTCTTCAAAGGTCATGGTTTTCTTTGGGATGAACCTAAAAGAAAAATTGGTTGTACTTCCTACTGGAACATACCTAGGTCATAAAAGATGAGTATTTCTTCTATAAGGTTCACCAAATTCTTCAAGTTTAGGGACGACATTGTTAACCAGATTGATCTCTATTTCCCCTAAGTCGAGTTCTTCTCCGATTTCATTAATCTCATCTTGAGCAACCATTTTACCATATTTTTTATCCAATTTTCTTCTGACTTCTTCTAATGGTAATACATTAAGATCTTCTAGTTTAATAAGATTCATCTGCTGATATCTTTCTTCTTCTAATTGAACATTATTTGTCTCTTCATTGTCATTAGGCAACCCGTGCTGGTTATCACTAATTGTGCCCATGATTTTGTTTAATTTTTCTAGATTTTGTTCTTTTTCGAACATTTTCTATTGCTCTTCAAGTGTATATCGTTCATACTCCTCTTCTTTTTCTTTCTTTACAGTCGATTTTTTGCCAGATTTTTCTCCCACTTATTTTTGGATTTTTATATTTTGGAAAGGAAATGAATTTTTCTTTTTTGGGCTTTGGAAATGATATTTATGCTGAAATTGAATACTAATACTCGGATTAGATTCTCCGCTATGCATAACTTCGTTAATAAGATTAAGATTGACTACAGTTAATTGATTCTTCAACTCCTTGACTTCAGTCTTAATTTTAGCCAAATCTACTTTTAATTCTAAAATTATATCGGTGATATAGTTTAATTGAAGTGTTACTAGAGAAATACCTCTTGATAAGTGAACAATGTGTGAATAATTGGGCCCAGGGTAAGAAGGTGATGATTCAAGCATTAGTTACAGTTATTTAGCTTAATCAGCTATTAATTGACTTAATTATCTTAATTATTCTTGGTTACGTGGATCTGATACCAGTTGAAAGAGGGCCTTTAGTAGTGGTTTATAGAGATAGCTCTGATACCGTTACCTTTAGTAGTACTTATAAGATTTGGCTAAAGTTGAAATACCAGTTGAAAGCTAGATGGACCAGGAAATCATTTCTAAAGTTATAGGCCTTGAAAATTATTTATGCCGAACCTTGGGGGTCGAAATAGAATTTATCCAATAATTAATCATGTAATTTAATGGATGATCAATCTCATTCAGGTGGGATTTCTAGCCCTTTATCTATGTCTATCAGCTTACGTACGTAAAAATCGTTTGATTTTTTTTTTATAGAAGTAAGTTATCTAATCAACTAGGTCAAAGTGCATGTGTCTATATTATCAAGTGGCATATAAACTAATTACTTGTATTCTTACTATCATTTGAGAAAGCTCAAAGTCAAATGCTTGGGGTTGATGGCGTAAAAGAGCAAGGCTGAGTGTCTTCCTTTGGGTAAATGCATACCTCAGCTTAGTCCTTTTGTCAACCTTAGAAAAATGACAATTTTGAAGCTTGAGGGAGTAAAGCGTCAAATGGAAAAGCTAGATAACTAATCTTATCGATCGTATAAACTATATGCATAATAAAATAATTTAGACAATTAAAATATCCTAGATGTTCCCGTAGGTTAGCCCAGCCAACATCCAAAAATTTACATGTATATATTTACGTATAAATGTATATTTTCATGGAATTCCGTATATAACATTTAGAATCTATAGTTTTAATTCAGTTTATTGAATAATTTTACTTAAAATTTCGTCATATAAAAATGATAGGAAGTGTTATAGTATGTGTCAATGAAAGAAATTAATTCTCATTTTCACCATATGTACTAAATCCAATACTCAATATGCTATTGGTGTCACTCAAATGGGGCTAGTCATATAAAATCTGATTAATTTGCAGGGTTAAGAGAATGGGATGTTATATATCGGCGTTCCGATGATCACTCTGGCAGTGATGGACTGGTGGCTAGGGTGGAGGGGTTAGGATGCATTGTGGGATGGGATGTTACTGCATTTGAAAATATCTTGGTTGCCGCGAGAGGGGGCAGCGGAGGGAAAATTTGATAATTGTTTCTTTTTTGAAAAATAAACTAAAAACAATGAGTTATAAAAAAAAGAAAATATTATTATATAATTTTAAAAAGAATTTCCTTTCAAAGAAAATGATATATTAATTTCTCAAGGAAATGAAATTTATCTATAAGGCAAATGAACACTGTCTAGGTAAAATATGAACATAAAATTATTAGCCTTAATAAAAGTGAATACTATCCATATTAAGGAAGAATACTAGTTGTAAAAAAATGAAAACTGTTGTGGTAAAAAAATGAACATTGGTTATAACAAAATGAATATTGTCTAGCTTAAAAATGAATATTAATTAAAAAAATGAATATTATCTATGTAAAATAAAACCCTAAAATTACTAGCTTTAACCCTAAAATATATATATACACACACACACACACATATATATACATAAACACACACACACACACACACACACACACACACATATATATGTATATATATATATATATATATATATATATATATATATATATATATATATATATATATATATATATATATATATATATATATATATATATATATATATATATATATATATATATAGGGGAGGGTTCAAGTGAGCGCCTTTCTTTAGGTAAGCACCAACTAATAAGTAAGCACCTTAGATCCAAACCTTTCAATCTTGATCTAACGGCTGGAATTAAAAGACATATTTTGAGTGCCTAAGGAAAAAAAATAAAATATCATCAAAGATGGGGAGAGGGTGATGTTTCATCATCATTTTTAGATCCACAATCTTTCTCTCTCCTCCCTCCTCTCTCCTCTCGCTTCTCTCTCTCTTTCTGTATACGCCAGACACAGCCTACCATTATCCCCGGCTTCGCACTTGAAATCGTCAGCCGTCCATCCTATGTCGGTGCTCGTATTTGTCACTGGTTGCCCACCCCAGCAGTTCTGCATCCACTCTCATGGAATTCTCGTCCCAACCGCCTATTGCCTAGCCTCCCTTATCACCGCGAGCCCAGTGAGTAGCAGAATCCACCACCTATTGAACTCCAACCTTTTTGAAACTTTAGGGCATGAAAGATAAGATAAATTTTTATCAAATCATCAGCCTTAAAGGACCAGGAAGCACCCTCTTGTGCTGCTATTAACCAGCGGAAAGGACAATTTTAATTCCTTTGGACCGGTCCATAGCTAGTTTGTACATAGTGATGTAATTCTTGGTTTTCTCTTGTCCTTAGTTGCAAATTGACTTGTACCTGGGTAATTTCAGCAGCATTAGAAGGTTGACAACTCATTTGGGAGCATCATTAGTCCTAATGAGGTGTCACAAGTAGGATTAGACTTAGTAGTACTTAGGTTATAGCTTGAATTGATGCCTAAATGTGCTAATTGTCTCTTGGCTACATGTTGAAGCCTCAGGGGGCCATGTAAGGGTCCTTAAAATGCAGCCAAAGCTCTCTTGTAATCACTTTTGAATGAATTTGAACTTTGAGTTGTGAAAACTCTCTTCATTCTCTCTCAAAATTCCTAGTGTTATATCTTGAGTGTTTGGTAACCTCAAGTGGGTCTCTAGGTCTTCTTAACTCAAATAAGAAGGTGATTCAATTCTGTAACTTAGTTGAAGAAAGAAGATTGCCCAAATATGCAAACTAAGGTGGGCCTTCAATCACCCTTGCTAGTCCACTTGTTTCTATTTTGGTTCTTGGTTACTTTGGTTCCATTCTTATCCTTCTACCCAAATGCATTCTTGTTTCCCTTTTGCTTAACCTTGCATTAGTGAAGCTTGAATACATCAAGTGGCATCAGAGCTTAGGCTACTCTCTTGGCTAAGCTTCCATCACCCAAACACGTCCCTAAACACAAGAACCACCAAAACAGCCCAAACACTTCTTCCATAAAATTCCAGCTGTACCAAAATAGAAAGCCAGCATGGCCACCCCATGCCACAGTGGCACGACCGTGCCACCTCCAGAAACCCCACTCCCCCTAGCAGCAACCCAGCACGGCCACCCCGTGCCACCCCACACGATCGTGCCACATTCCAGCCCATAAAATTCACCTTCAGCCGAAGTGCACGCCCACACCGTGCCATACCACACCACCGTGCCACCCCCTCCCCATCCCAAAATAGCCACTCCTCACTCTAAAGCCATCATGTCTACTAGCCTCACTCCCAAACAAGTGGCCGAGCAAGCCCTTAGAGAGAAGGCTGAGCTAGAAGCCCAAGTGAAGTATCTTCGATCTCAACTTGGTCAAATGATGCAAGAAAGGTGAGGCACTTTGAGGAGCTCAAGAAGCACAAGCAAGCAAGTGGATTCGGATGCTTTGGATGATGAAAGTAATTCTCTTGGTGATTCCGAAGAGGATGTATATGCAAGGAGATCAAGGAGGCATCATAGGCCTCAAGATCGGAGCTACAATGACTTCAAGGTGGATATTCCCGAATTTAAAGGGCAACTTGATTTGGATATATTCTTGGATTGGCCTCAAACCGTTGAAAGAGTCTTCGAATTTAAGGACATCCCCAAAGAAAGAAAGGTAAAGCTTGTTGCTTTAAAGCTTAGAAAGTATGCTTCTATTTGATGGTCAAATGTTGTGACTAAGAGAGTTAGGAAGGGTAAAGGGAAGATAAGAACTTGGGAGAAAATGAAGTCCAAACTTAAGTCCAAGTTTCTACCTCCCCATTATTTGCAAGACAACTTCCTTAAACTCCACCACCTCAAATAAGGGCCTAAGAGTATAGAAGAATACACTAGAGAGTTTGAGCAATTATTATTGAAATGTGATTTGAAGGAGGATGAGTCTCAAACTTTGATTAGATACTTGAGTGGTTTGAATGATGAAATTGCTCATGTTGTTGAACTCCATCCTTACACTTCCTTAGATGAGCTTAGTGTCTTAACTCACAAAGTGGAATTACAAAAGAGAGTCAAGGGCAAGGGCATGGCTTCCAAGCCTAACCCTTATCCTTACCTATTCCAAAAGCCCTCATACTACCCTCCCAAATCAACTCCAAACTCAAACACAAGACCCCCTCCACCAAATCCCCCTCAAACCCCCTCAAAACAACCTCCAAAGCTCGATGACAAGAAGAGATGTTTTCGTTGTCATGGCCTTCGACACTTTGCATCCGAGTGTCCCAACAAGAGAATTATCACTTTGGTCGAATATCAAGCTTCTTATGAGGAGCTAGATGATGAGAAAGATGGAGAAGAAAAGGAGCTTCTCATGACCGAAGCTCTTGAAGAAGTAGAAGAGGGACCCGATGAAGGAGAAATGCTTATGATAAGAAGAGCCTTGAGTGGTATTGCTTCCCAACAAGACATAGAGCAAATGGAGAACATCTTTCACACCCGGTGTACCGTGAAAGAGAAGGTTTGCTCTCTTATTATTGATGGTGGAAGTTGTGCCAATGTTGCTTCCAAGACTTCTAGTCGAAAAGCTCCAGCTTTGGGTCTCTCCATACCCAAGCCCTTACACCATACAATGGCTCAATCAAGGTAAAGGCTTGCAAATCTCTTCTCGTTGTTTACTTGGTTTTTCAATTGGCAAGGACTATAAAGATGAGATTTGGTGTGACATTATGCCTATGGATGCTTGCTATGTCCTCTTGGGACGTCCATGGTTGTTTGATCAGAGTGTGATGCATGATGGTCAGTTGAACACAAATACATTTACCAAAGACCACAAAAAGATCACCCTCACCCCTCTCAAACCCAACTCACAAAAAAGGCCTCAAGACACTCCTAGCATGGATGTCTTTCTCACCACCCTTCTCCATTCCCAACTCCATGAATATGATGATTTCAAGGATTGGATTTTACTTGGCCAAGAACCGGCCGAAGCTAAGGATTCTTCCCATCCTTTGCTTTCCTCTCTCCTCAAAGATTTTGAACACGTCTTCCCTAGTGAGGTTCCTCATAGCCTCCCTGCCAAAAGATCCATACAATACAAAATAGACCTCATCCCCGGTGCCACCCTCCCGAATAAGTCGGCCTGCCAAATGAATCCACAAGAAAACCAAGAAGTGCAACGGCAAGTAGATGAGCTTCTTGCTAAAGGCTTGATCCGTGAAAGCCTTAGCCCATGTGCCGTACCGGCCTTGCTTGTTCCTAAGAAAGATGGGTCGATGAGAATGTGTGTAGATAGTAGAGCGATCAACAAAATCACCATCAAGTATCGCTATCCTATCCCACAGTTGGAGGATCTCCTAGATGAGCTACATGGAGCCACCATCTTTTCCAAGATTGATCTTAGAAGCGGCTACTATCAAATCTGGATATATGAAAGAGATGAGTGGAAGACGACCTTCAAGACTAAAGGAGGTCTCTATGAGTGGCTTGTTATGCCATTCGGGTTGACAAATACACCAAGTACCTTTATGAGGCTTATGAAGCAAGTTCTCAAGCCCCTCATTGGCAAGTTCGTTGTTGTCTACTTTGACGACATCTTGGTGTATAGTAAAAGTGAAAAGGAGCATGCCCATCATCTTCAACAAGTCTTGAGTATTCTATCTCAAGAAGAGCTCTATCAAAACTTAAAGAAGTGCCACTTTTTCACTTCTCAAGTTATATTTTTAGGCTATGTTGTGTCGCCATAAGGAATTCATGTTGATGAGAGTAAGATTCAAGCAATCCGAGATTAGCCCGTTCTTACTTCAATTCAACAAGTTAGGAGCTTCCATGGCCTAGCCTCTTTCTATAGGTGGTTTGTGAGAGACTTGAGCACCATTATTGCCCCCATAATTAAGGTAAAGATTTGAGTGGACCAAGCAAGCTCAAAAGGCCTTTGAAGAAATCAAGTGCAAGCTCACAAGTGCACCCGTTCTAGCTCTACCAAGCTTCTTCAAAGTATTTGAGGTGTAATGTGAGGCTTCCGATGTTAGGATAGGAGCAGTCCTATCTCAAGAGAAAAGGCCCGTGGCTTTCTTTAGTGAAAAGCTCAATGATGCCAAGCGGAAGTAATTCAACATATGATAAAGAATTTTATGCCATTGTGAGAGCTTTGGAGCATTGGAGGCACTATTTGGTGGGAGGAGAATTCATTTTTCATTCGGATCATGAGGCTCTCAAATTCATACAAGGGCAACACAAGCTCAACCCAAGGCATGCAAAGTGGGTTGAGTACCTCCAAACCTTTCATTTTGTGATCCATCACAAGTTGGGTCAGCTCAACAAAGGGGCTGATGCATTATCAAAAAGGTACCTCTTATTCTCTACCTTGGAATCTAAAGTCCTTGGTTTTGAGATTATTAAGGGGTTGTATGCCCAAGATGAAAACTTCAAGGAAACTTATGAGAAATGCTCTATCCATGCCCAATGCTTATTTCACTTGGAGCATGGGTTTCTCTTCAAAGGAACCCTGCTATGCATACTAAAGAGTGGGTTCCGGGAACTCTTGATTCAAGAGCTCCATGGTGGAGCTTTGGCCGGACATTTTGGCATTGAGAAAATGTGTTCCATGCTCAAGGAACACTACTATTGGCCAAGCATATCTAAGGATATGGAACATTTTATGAGAAGGTGCTCCACTTGCCAACTTGCCAAGAGCCACCTTCGGCCTCAAGGTCTCTATTCTCCCCTCCCAGTTCCACATGGTCTATGGGAAGATGTAAGCTTGGATTTCATTACCGGGTTGCCAAGGACACAAAGACACAAGGATTCCATCATGATGGTGGTGGATAGGTTCTCAAAGACGGCAAACTTTATGGCATGTCATACCACAAATGATGCCTCTCTTATTGCTAATCGCTACTTCAAAGAGATTGTTCGTCTCCATGGCATACTAAGAAGCATAGTCTCGGATCGGGACACCAAATTCTTGAGTCACTTTTGGCTCACTTTCTGGAGAAAGCTATGCATTCATCTCAAGTTTAGCACAACTTGCCACCCACAAATGAATGGTCAAACGGAGGTAACTAACCGCACTTTGGGAACCTTGCTTCGGGTTCTAATCAAGAAAAGCATCAAGGGGTGGGATGAGTTGCTTTGCCATGCCAAGTTTGC
Source organism: Carnegiea gigantea (assembly GCA_029747015.1). Taxonomy (NCBI): domain Eukaryota; kingdom Viridiplantae; phylum Streptophyta; class Magnoliopsida; order Caryophyllales; family Cactaceae; genus Carnegiea; species Carnegiea gigantea. The sequence goes on along the minus strand of JAKOGI010000413.1, from coordinate 514,620 downwards.
CTTCAACCGAACACCAAGTAAGGCTACAAGTCTTTCCCCCTTTCAAGTGGTGTATCGTTACAATCCAAGAACTCCCTTAGACTTGGTTCCAATTCCAAATCCAACCAAGTTTAGTTGGGAGGCCGAGAAGAGGGTAAAAGAAATCTAAGAGCTTCATGCTAAAGTGAGGGAAAGAATTGAAAAGTCCAATGAGCAAGCCAAGTCACATGCTGATAACCATAGGAAGAAAGTTCATTTTCAGCTCGGAGACTTGGTTAGGATCCATTTGAGGAAGGAAAAATTCCCAAGCAAGCGTAAGTTAAAGCTCATGCTAAGGTCGGATGGCCCATTTAAAGTGCTTGAAAATTTGATCCAAATGCCTACAAAGTGGACCTTCCTAGTGAATATGGAGTCTCTGCCACCTTCAATGTGGCTGACCTAAGTCCTTACTATGAGGAAGAAGAAGAACTTCTAAGTTTGAGGTAAAACTCCAATCAAACCAGGGAGTATGATGGGGACCATCTTCATAACCCTTCCAACCTCTCCCTCTTCATCCCACAAGAGCCCAGCACCATCAAGGAAGTTAAAAAAGTGCAAGCAATGGTCAGAAACATCATGAACAACACCAATGACCTGCTGCCCAGGTCAATCGAAAAATAGCCCAATTTTATCAATCTTTTTGGACTAGCTACTGAGGGTATAATTAACTACCATGACAACCGTCTTTAAGTTTAAGATGTTATCTTTCCAATAAGCCAAGTTGCAAGGCATTTAAAGGTCGTTTGCTAGGTCAAACAGCCAGTTCATTCAGATAGTGCAGGCTAGATAGAATTCCAGCGCATGGCTGAAACAAGGAAGTGTTGGTTGACCTATTGAACTCCAACTTTTTTGAAACTTTAGGGCATGAAAGATAAGATAAATATTTATCAAATCATTAGCCTTAAAGGACCAGGAAGCACCCCCTTGTGCTGCTATTAACTAGCAGAAAGGACGATTTTAATTCCTTTGGATCGGTCCATAGCTAGTTAGTACATAGTGATGCAATTCTTGGTTTTCTCTTGTCCTTAGCTGCAAATTGACTTGTACCTGGGTAATTTCAGCAGCATTAGAAGGTTGACAACTCATTTAGGAGTATCATTAGTCCTAATGAGGTGTCACAAGTATGATTAGACTTAGTAGTACTTAGGCTATGGCTTGAATTGATGCCTAAATATACTAATTGTCTCTTAGCTGCATGTTGAAGCCTTGGGGGGCCATGTAAGGGTCCTTAAAAGGCAGCGAACGCTCTCTTGTAATCACTTTTGAATGAATTTGAACTTTAAGTTGTGAAAACTCTCTCCATTCTCTCTCAAAATTCCTAGTATTATATCTTGAGTGTTTGGCAACCTCAAGCGGGTCTCTAGGTCTTCTTAACTCAACTAAGAAGGTGATTCATTTTTGTAACTTAGTTGAAGAAAGAAGATTGCCCAAGTGTGCAAACCAAGGTGGGTCTTTAATCACCCTTGCTAGTCCACTTGTTTCTATCTTGGTTCTTGGTTACTTTGGTTCCATTCTTATCCTTCTACCCCAATGCATTCTTCTGTCCCTTTTACTTAACCTTGCATTAGTGAAGCTTGAATGCATCAATGAAGGTGTGGGTTCAAATCCCACACGGGCTATATGTGCTTATTGGAGTGACAATCCCATCTGTATGCTTTGCTATCACTTAGTACAAAAGAAAACCAAAACATGCTCACCTTCTTACTACTCCAAAAGCCAATGCAATGACATAGCCAGCTATTGCCACCTAATAATGGCCTTGTTCTAAAGAATCTAGGGATTGTCAAACTATTGTGCTTGACGGATACTTGTCTCTTGGACATGCATTCAAGTTTAAAATCTTGCACAAGATTTTCGTTTCTCAGTGATGTGGATGAATCACCTCTCTAAACTAGGGGTTATTAGTAATGTCTCCCATACATGTAGCATATATATTGGACTTTGCTAGATAGGGTATTTGATGGACTCTAGCTTTCAGAGGAGGTAGAGGGGTTTCCTTGTGATTTTAGTTGGTTTGCTCATGACTACAATTTTGGAGATTATTGTTGTAATCTAATAAAATTTGGTTAGAGAGAATAAATTGTTGGGTATAAATAAGGGAAGCCAAACTTTTAAATGTCAGTTTTTTGTTAAGGGTTCATTGTGTCCTTGGAATTTTAACCATTAAAAGGTTTCTTTCCAATTTACGTTTCAAACTGTCAGTGGAAACCCCTTCGCCTTTTTTATGAGCGTAAAATTTCAGTTTAACCTGGGAATCTCTTTTTAAATAATTCAAGGATCATTCCAATTCCTAAATTTTTTTCATGTCTATCCATCTTTATCAACTATGAGTGGCTCCAAGCTAAGAAATTCAGTTGGGATTACTAAATTTTCAAAACTATTATAATGTCATATATTTTGATATTTATGTTTCGGGATCTCTATTTCAAAGTACAAGTGATGTCTGACTTGAAATTTGCTTCTCATTTTAGCTATTTTGACATGCTAGGAGTAAGTATTTCATTTCTCTAACTTATCTTTTTCATACAATATTTTTGATGATTTTAGGTTGCATATGAGGGATGCATAATTGATTAGTTGGCATGATACTCACAGAAAATTAGGTGATCATTGTTAGAAGTATGTTTAGAGGACAGCTAGCAATTGTTGTTATACGTTTGTTCTATGCAGCAAACTTTAAAGTCGATTCTGTATATGCACTAGATACATTTGACTTGTCATAAGTATGGTTAATATATATAATTTTGGGTCCATGAAATATTTTTTTGAATATATATGTGTGCATGTTATAAAATGTTTGCAAATAATTAATATATGTACGAAGCTTGCAGTTAATGTAGAGTTTATACTGAACTCTATAATTACAAGAATTTTTTTTAAAAAAAAGTACAACAATTTGATTGCATTTATATGTGTGGAGAAAATTTCAACCCTCTACATTTTTAGGTGTAGGCAAAGAGAAAATTAACCACACAAGATTTATGGGTAACTGATTACTCTTACAGGTGTGGGCAAATAGTTTTCTACTAACACTTATAATAAGTGCGGCGAAAATGTCTCCACTAGTGCACCCCACATTTAATATAGATGTGGACAATTACTATTTTTACACCTGTGAGTGTGGCAGTAGGCAAAATTTAGTGGGAAGTAAACATCACTTCTTATAGTGGTTTAACATATTTGCTAACTCTAGTCCGACCTAGCTAACTCATATCTTTCTATCCATATCTTTTTTTTTTTTTTTGGTCTTGGATTCCCTATTTTATCGAAGTCGAAATATTATTGGCCTAATAAGGTATAGAGGTCTTCTATCATAGATTTTCTCCGTTCACAAGATTCAAATCTGAGACCTTGCTCAATCGGAACAAGTGTCAAACCACTTGAACCAACATGTGTTGGTATCTTTCTATCCATATCTCATAATATAAGTTCTAACCTATTGAGCTTGAGTCTAGAGATGTGCGGCTTACAGTTCTTAAAATTAGAAATGAGGAGTTTTATTTTTTTTAATTTAGTTTAAGAAATTAGGAATTTCTTCCTCACAATTAATTGATAAAAATTTCTATTTACTAATTTATAGAAATATTCAGTCATCCAATTCTGATGAACTTTCACCCATGGTATGGAAAGTCTAACGAGTAGGAAGAAAAAGTTTTCTTCTTACATTGAAGGAGCTAGTCTACAGGTACAATCAAAAGGTTCTTGCATTGTTGAAACTAAAATAAGTTGATAATGAGCTAAAGAAGTTTTCAAGATTGGATATGATGGTCAATTTAGAGTGGATTCCCTAGGCACTGGAGGAGGGATTTGGATTCTTTAGCGCTCAAAGATGTGAAATCTATCACCTCGTCAATTCTTCATATTAGTGCATCACAATGGAGTTTCTAAAATAAGCCAAAACCCTGCTATTTATTGCTGTCGAAATGAACTAACTAGACATGAGGTGTGGAGGGAGTTAGGCGTTCTTGGTCAAGGCAAGTCATCTTCATGGCTTTTGGCTTAAGACTTTAATTATTACAAGGTCCATGAATGAGAGATGAAATTGTTAGGATAAGCTTATCCATCAACATACAAAAATTTTAATCACTAGATTGAAAAAAAGGCTAAGATTATTAATCTTAGATTTGGAAGGCCACAATTTAATTGGTTAAGAAGGACCATGCCACAAACTTCTAAATTTGCTATACTTGATTGGGGCTTATGTAACCAATACTAAAGGTTATGGTTTGAGGAAACTGGATGTTGGCACTTGATATAGAACAATGTTGACACTATCCTATATTTATCCTAGTCCATGACTTTGTGCCTACTACACAAGTTTTTCATCCATTTGATTTCCAGCTGCTTGAATCTCGTATGATCAATTAGATTGATGTTTGATAGCAAACTGGAAACATGATGTCCCTTTATATCCTCTTTTGAGGCAGTTGTCTTTAGCCTTGGATGAATGGAACGTACATGTTTTCCGAAAATTTTTTTCAAATAGAGAAAGAAGATATGAGGAGGTAATCAATAACAGCGCCTCTAGCAATGTAATAGTTTTCACTACAAACTTGAATCCAAGCTAAGAAAAAGAGCTTGATGAGATATTAAAGCAAATTGATACCTTTGGTTTCAAAACTCACAAACGTAGGCTATATGAGACAGGGACAAGAACACTAGATATTACCATTTTTGTACCATAATTCGTTTTAAAATAAAAATGAATTGACATTGATAAGACTTGAATGGCATTTGTCTTGATGATAAGGAGGTAGCCTAAGAGATGGCCTGTAGTTTCTTCCAATCATTATACACTGGTCGGTAAGATCACTACTACTTGTACCTTTCACCACCAAATACCTCCTAAAGGCTCAAGGAAGAAGTATCTAAGAACTAAAAAGAACTTTGACGGTGAGTGAGGAAAAAAAAAAAAGCAAGTCTTGGGATGGACCCGTATAAGGCTCCAAGCCAAGAGGACTACCAAGCACTCTTCTATCAAATCAAAGGTACTAGGAACATACAAGTCATCATCTCCTTCGCCTTGTATTTGGTTGTCTAGAAGACTGAATTATTCCAAATGGGCTTATTGATAGCTTACAAGTCCTCATTCTGAATGTGAATAAACCTTTAATCAGTGACTCAACATTGCCCTAGTAGACTTTCCAGTGTTTCTTACTTTCTTTCAAAGTCATATCTTTGGTCATTATTAATAGGGTAAAGTCCCTTTTTAACAAGGTCATTGCCGCTATATGAGCTAGCTAGTTTCGTGCATGGTCATAAGATTTCTGATGATGTCATCATAATGGAAGAAATCGTGCACTGAGTGAGGTACAAACCATCGGTAGAAGGCCTCATGGCCGTTAAGATCGATTTAGAAAAAGCTCATGATAGGCTCAAATGGGCTTTCATTAGAAATCTATTCATGAATTGTGGGCACCTCCCAAGATCATAGAATCATAAAGCAATGTTGTAATGCGCTAAAACTAGGTAGGATGTCATACCATTAGGAATCTCCAAATATGTCCCTGAGGCTAAAAGTAAAAAAAAGTAAACCTATCCATTTTTGTGTTTAAGACTGAAAAGGTCGTCCCTAAAAATTATCTAATAATTTTTTTAGGTTCCTAAATCTATTATAGACATAAATGATGATGCAATAAATAATTTATAAATATCTCAACATGCCTTACATTCGGAGAACTAATGATTGCATGACTCAGTGTTCCTGTTTATAAATATAAGAGAACACCATGAGTAGTTATAACTACTCATGGTTTTCTCCTATATTTATAAACAGGAACATTGAGCCAGGTAACCAATGTGAAAGTTTAAAAGCTACTAAATCACCCTAGAAGGGTGTAAATAGGGTGATGATTAATATCATAAATTAATCGAAATGAAGAATGGAAAGATAAGCGTGGACAAAACACAAGGACTTTTTAGCGATGTTAGCCTCAGCAAGGCTTAGTCCCCGTCTAGAGTTCCCTAACTCTAGAATTAACCCAATTTTATTAGGAGAGATAGTTATAGCTCTAGAGTACAATTTACTCTAAGTTCCACATCACAAGGTGAACCCTTTAACTAAGCTTGGTAGAGCTGACCCTTCAACTCGATAATCCCACCCTGCTTATAACTTCAATAATACAACTTGAATAAATGGAAAGCAAATTTAAGCTCAAAGTATGCCAATAAGTGGTTGAGTAATGCATATGCCAATGAGTGCTTGCTCTTGTTGTTCTCTTTAACTCTCAAACAGCTTCTATATTTATAGCAAAGTCTTGGAGGAACCCATGCAAACTAGCCATTGGACTCATCCTTGAAATCAGCTTCAGTTCAAGGCCTTGAACAATAATTCAGGGTCTTGAAGATCTTATAATCTCAGCAAGCAATGGTCAGAAGCTATTTTTGGCTGATTTTGACATTGTATGCAATGGTCACTTTACTTATTTGGCTAATTGAGGATCTTTTTGAGATGATTTGCAATCATTTCCATGATCAAGGCAAATATCAAGCATTTAACAAAGATTTAAATCTTGAAAGTCAAATATTTGCCACATGAGGATCCCTAATAAAATTTAATGAACCATGATATTATCAACCATGATATTTAATACCTATAATCAGCATTTTAAGATTTAAAATCTCATGATAATGCAATTAACCATCATATAATCAAGAATTACATATTGATAAGTGTCTATCAAGTTTGAAATATGCTTTTCACTCAAAATCAAGTTAAGAGAAGGGAGTCAACAATCTCCTCCTTTTTGATGAAAGGTAATATTTTAAACTTGATGAGCATTTGGAGCAAGGAATGTGTATAATGCAATATTAGAACAAGATTACCATAAAGTTCAATCTATGTACGTCACCTGAGTACCTACCAATGTCACCTTGTTAAGATCAAAGTTATACCTTTCCAACATTAGCGGGACCAAAACAGTTGGTCTTTTGTCTCCCCATTGATTTTCAGCAAAAGACAAGGGGGTAATAAAAAAACATGTCATTCAAATTCGTGGAATCAAAGTATAAACAGAACAGTGATAAAAGAGAGCAAAATCAGATGGCATGACAATGATAAAGATGCCTAAGTGACATGAGTATTAGTCGATGTCGATTGAATGAGATGATCAGCAACAGTGGTGGCACAATCCAAATCATATGGCTTGAATGGGATGGCGAGTTTGCGCCATGATGTAGGAGACTAGTCAAGTGAATTAATTCATCTAACTTTTTACTCAACAACCCCATTTTTGAATGCATCAAATCCACTTTTATCCTTAAATCATCATGCTCTTCCTCAAGCTGTCAATGTTTGCTGCAATTGTGTTTAAAGAGGGATGTTTAGGACCTGGGACTTTAAGGTTAGTTGCTTCTTCAGGGGTAAGCCCAGAGATATGTTTCCAGCCTCTGGTAACGGTCTTGTAGAAGTGAAGGGTTTTAAGGGAGTGAGTAGAGATAATCGGGACGGTGTGGATGACATAACCTTCAGAATCCAGGGGCACTTTGAAGTAGGTAAAGATGTGGGTGAGGCGATTTCCATATGGAAGAGAGGAGGGTCGAGTCATATTGGCTACGGGATACATGTAACTAACTATAAACAGGGCATAATCCATCAAGTAGCCAGACATAAGACGATAGATAGCTTCAAGGGCTACTTCATTGTAGGCCTCTTTAGAGTGGTCTTTGAGGTAAAAGATTCAAACAAAGACATAGTGAAGTAGGTGAGGTTTGGGAAAGAGGATATGATATGGTGATGTTTTGTTTTGACATTTGTAGGCTTCCATTTTTTATGGGCAAGCATAGTGGGTGAGACACAAATCTTTGGCCTTTTTTCGGGTTAAAGAGGGAGGGGTAGTATCAGTAAACTTGAGGCCAAACAGTTTTAAGAATTGAGCGATTTATGGTGATTGGCACAGATTTCACTAGGCTCACAAGATAAACCCCATTGGCACCTATTTTCGTCTCCAAATTGCATAAAATATGTCAAACCAGCCGGGAATATACAATATCTCCCACATCAAGCAAACCCAGACACTTTTCTTTAATTAGTTTCTCAAAGAAGCTAAATTTCTTTGACCCAAAGAATTGAGCATCTAACATCTCACAAACAGAGATAGAGCAATTGCGAAATGAATTAAAACGCTGCTGACTTTTAAGAGTTGGAAGCCATTCACCTAGAATGGAGTCAATGGAACGAATCTGGGTGTGAGATGGCATTGGCATTGAGGCAGGAGTGGGTGCCTGATGAGGTGGAGACGGTGAAGACAGTGGAGAAAGGATCGACTCTGACAGGTAGGATTCGGTGTACGAGTTGGAGGAGGAGTCAACTATGTCCATAGGTTCAGCAGGCTTCCCAATGCATGGTCATTTCGCTAGTCATGAGGCTACGCAACTCGAACATCGCTTGGGCAGAGCAGAGGGCGGTGGGGTGCGAATGTTTTGGAGATTCGCTTGGCTTCGCCTCCTCTAGTGGAACTATGGTTGCTGATTTGGAGGGAAGAAGGTTAATGGCTGCTTGGTAATGATGGTTTGGGGTTAAGAGCTGAATTCGACCTTTGAGTAAGACAACCACCAAGATTTTAAAGTAGAAGTGGTGAATTTCACTTAGAGAGAGGAGAGAGAGTGGCGAGTTTTGTCCAGGGGTACTCGGGCATGGTGGATTCAAGTAGGAGGTTGGTGGAGAATTGAAGGAGGAAAGGGAGAGAGAAGGAAGAAGCCCACACGTGAGATGAAAAGAAAGAAGGTTTGTAGTGAGAGAGGAAAAATAGAGGGTCAAGAATAAAAGGAAAAAATCTCCCTTCCAAAAATCAGTTATGAACTTTGATATAGAATTTGACAATTTTCAAAAATTTATTTTGTTTTTCAAAGATCTGTTACCCAAAAAAAAAAGAAAAAGAAATCCATAACTAAGAGATTTAGGAAAAAAGATCCCATGATTCCAATTTAGAAGGAATTACATCAGATTGAATTACCTTCCTTTGGATTGAACCATTTTATTTATTTGTACAGATGACCCATAGTCAAGGCCTTGAGGTTCAAGCCCTTGATTTTGTTACAAAAAATTCTAGGTTCTGCCTACAGTTCAAGGCCTTGAACTGTGCCCCAAGGCCTTGAATTTTGCGACAGTGAGCTGTTGGCTTAATGCTTAGTGTGCAAAATCTTAATAACAAGATTACTACTTAGAGAGGGCTCCCCCTCAATTCATGCATCAATATTAATTATACCAACGTCGTGACGAATGTTCCTCACTTAGGGGTTTAGTAAAAATATCAGCAAGTTGAAATTTTATCGGAATAAATTCCAAGCAAACATCGCCTTTTTCAACGTGATCTCGAATAAAGTGATGACGTACCTCAATATGATTTGTTCGAGAGTGTTGAACTAGATTTTTTGTGATGTTAATGGTACTCATGTTGTCACAATGGATGGGAACATTTTCGAGATTAATTCCTAAGTTGTGGAATTGTTGCATAATCCATAGGAGTTGTGCACAACATGCTCCAGCGGTAATGTACTCAGCTTCTGCCGTGGATAAAGCCATTGAATTTTGCTTCTTGGAATGCTATAAAAAAAGTAATTGACTGAAAAATTGACAAGTGCCTGATGTGCTCTTTCTATCTACCTTATGACCCGTATAATCGGCATTAGAATATCCAACAAGAAAGAAATCTCCCCCTTTAGGATACCAAAGACCGAAATTTTTTGTACCCGCCAAGCATCGAAAGATTCGTTTTACGGCAGTAAGATGGGATTCTTTTAGAGATGATTGAAAGCAAGCACATAAGCACACACTAAACATAATATTAGGGCGACTAGCAGTTAAATACAATAGTAAATCAATCATACCTCGATATGTCTTTTCATTTATGGGAGTGCTTGCGTGTTTAGCATTGTCCATTGTGTACTTCTTTAGCAACTCACATACATGCCTACCTTGATTCACAAAAATTCCTTCTTTGAGTTGTTTAATTTGGAGGCCAAGGAAGAATGTGAGTTCTCCAACCATGCTTACCTCGAATTCCTTACTCATGAGATTGGAGAATTCCTTCCATAGACAATTGTTAGTAGCTTCGAAAAGTATGTCATCAATATAAACTTGAATAATAATGAAATCCTCCCTCTTGTTTTTATAAAAAGTATTTTGTCAACTTGACCACATTGAAAACCATTTTCGAGTAAGAATTTGCTCAAACGCTCATACCAAGCTCTATGAGCTTGTTTCAAACCATAAAGGGCTTTTTAGAATTTGAATATATGATTAGGAAGATTAGGATTTTTGAAACTGGGGGGTTATTCAACATAAACTTCTTCTTGAAAAAAACCATTCAAGAAGACACATTTAACATCCATTTGAAAAAGTTTAAAGCCCATGAAAGGTCTCGTCAAAATCTATACCCCCTTCTTGGTTATACTCTTTGCAACTAATCTGGCAGTATTCCTTACCACCTTCTAGCTTTCATCTAACTTATTTTGAAAAACCCATTTTGTCCCAATCATGGGATGGTCCTTTGGTCGGGGAGTGAGAGATCATACTTGGTTTCTTTTAAATTGACCAAGCTCTTCTTGTATAGCAATAACCTAATTAAATATATTTGCCTGAGGATTTAGAAGGATCTTTACCAATCTTACCGATTTTGCCGAAGGTGACATTTTCATGTTTCTTTCTCTTGATTTCAAAAAAGAGAGATTGTTTCCACTTATGTGCCTTGAGCATATGCTATTAAGATACCAAACTTCATCACCGGCTTTCAAGCATACCTATAAAACAAGAGATCAAACTTTCTAGCCTTGACATCGAATTTGGGTCCAATGTAGTTTGTGACCATATTTTGTGGTCTTGTTCCTTTTGGTACCCAAACTTGGATAATTTTGGTGTTTGGCTTTCTAAGAGGACATGAGTAGGAAATATGACCCTTCCTTAAGCAATAATTACATATGATGTGAGGTTTAACTTTGGATGTCTTATAAACAAAGAAATTTTTGTAAGTTTTCATTTTGTTAAAAGGGTTATATCCAATACCTTCTTTGTTGAGGGACAACCTTTGGGAACCTAATCATTTTTCTAAGTTATCTTGCCCTTCAGAAAATTTTAACACAATTTTTTCAAGTCCTTCATATTTGGCTTGAAGCTCTTTCTTTTCATTTTCAAGAGTTTCAATCCTTGAGCGACTTTTGTTATCTGATTTTTGTAAAACTTTTTTATTAAAAAGCAAGTCACGAATTGTTTTCTTCAAGGACTTTGTGTTGGATAAGTACTCTTGTGCACATCATATGTAATTAATTAAGGCATGGGCTAAATCATCTTTAGAGTATTTAAGAAAGTCAGAGCAATCTACCTCATATGAGCTTTCATACTCGGTTTCGTCCTCTTGGACATTTTCTTTGTTTACCATGAGGCATATGTTTGCCGCTTGTTCTTCTTCATCATCACTATCGCTCATTATCACTCCATGCGGCATTCATAGCTTTCTTGAATTCTTTCTTGGCCTTTTGTTTGCGTTTTTCAACTTTCTTTTGTATAATGGGACAATCTTTCATCGCATGCCCTGGCAAACCAAAATCGAAATAAGCACCAAGATTAGATTCATTTTTATTGTTAGAGAGCTTATTACCTTTAGAAGATTCATCATTCTTCTTTGAGGAGAATCCTTTTTGTACAACTTCTTAGGATCGAACTTTTTTGCCTTGAAAATCTTTTTTAGTCCTCTTGCGATCATTGCCATAGAGTCTTCATCTTCTTTACTGGATTCATCTACTAAAGAGTAGTGCTCTTCACTAACAGTTTTGAAGGCAACTCCCTTCTTTGGTTGAGCCTCTTTTTCTTATTCATCTTCTTTAAGATGAATTTCCTGTGTTACAAGTTTCTTGAGTAGATCATCCAAGGGTAGTGTCTTGAGGTTTTGAGCTTCTTCAATTGCTATGACCTTGGGACCCCATTTGTTTTTGGGAAGGCATCGAAGGATTTTTCTACCCATTTTCTCATTCGTATAGGTCTTACCAAGCGATTTAAGGTTGTTGGTTATGTCGGTGAATCTTGTGAACATCTCCTTAATAGTTTCGTCAGGTTGCATCTTCAATAACTCATATTTATGAACATATTGATTTTTGTTTCTCTCACTTGACTCATCCCTTCATATGTTACCACCAGCTTATCCTGAATTTCTTTAACTGATTCACATTCACAAATATGATTGTACTCATTAGCATCTAATCCACAATATAAAATATGCATAGCCTTACAATTCTTTGAAAGCCTTGTAAAGCCTTCTTGGGTGTATTGATCTTCATTTTTCACAATAGTCTTTCCACCGATCGTCGTCGTTGGAATGTATGGATCTTCAGTTACGATATTTCATAATTCATAATCTTCAGTCTTGATAAACATCTGTATCAAATTTTTCCAGTACCAAAAGTTAGTGCCTCTAAACAAAGGTGGTCTAGTAGTAGAGTGATCTTGATCATAGTCATCTTCTCCAGTAGCAGCCATGATCATTACCCACTTGACGATAAAGCCAACGTGCGGTGGGTTTGGCTCTAATACCAATTGAAAGTTCAAAAGTACTAAATCACCCTAGAGGGGTTGAATAGGGTGATGATCAATATCATAAATTAATCCGAATAAATAATGGAAAGATAAACGTGGACAAAACACAAGTCCGTTTTAACGAGATTAGCCTCAACCAGTTTTAGCCCCTGTCTAGAGTTCCCTAACTCTAAGATTAACCTAATTTTATTCTGAGGGATAATTATAACTCTAGAGTACACCTTACTCTAAGTTCCAAGTCACAAATTGAACCCTTCAACTAGGCTTGGTAGAGTTGACCCTTCAACTCTATAATCTCACCCTACTTACAACTTAAACAATACAACTTGAATAAATATAAAGCAAATTTAAGCTCAAAGTATGCCAATAAGTGCTTGAGTAATGTGTATACCAATAAGTGCTTGCTCTTGTTGTTGCCTTCAACTCTCAAATAGCTTCTATATTTATAACAAAGTCCTGGAGGAACCCTTGCAAACTAGCTATTGGACTCATCCTTAAAATCAGCTTCAGTTCAAGGCCTTAAACAACAGTTCAGGATCCTTGAAGATCTCATAATCTCAGCTGGCAACAATCAGGAGCTATTTTTGGCTGATTTTGATATTGTACGCGATGTTCACTTTGCTTATTTGGCTGATTGAGGATCTCTTTGAGATGATTTGCAATCCTTTCTATGATTAAGGCAAATATCAAGCATTTGAAAAAGATTTAAATCTTGAAAGTCAAATATTTGCCACATGAGGATCCCTAATAAAGTGGAATCAACCATGATATTATCAACCATGATATTTAATACCTATAATCAGCATTTTAAGTTTTGAAATTTCATGATAGTACAATTAACCATCATATAACCTAGAATTACATATTGATAAATATCTATCAAGTTTGAAATATGCTTTTCACTCAAAATCAAGTTAAGGGGGTTTTAAGGGAGTCAACACATTGGTTCTCCAAATGTGTGGCCTTAGGGACATCTGTATTATAGCCAAAATAGGTCCACATCATTTACAAAAGAAATCTGTTATACATTGTCCTAACAGAAGGTAGCTAATTGGCCCCTCGCCATACAAAGCATTCCAAATGCCATAAAATTACAACTTAATTAACTATATAATTTACACGTTGAATATATTTTCCATGATGCTATACACATAGGAACTATGAGAGAACTTTGCTAGTATATGAGTACACAATTTAACTAATCATCACGTGAAAAAAATACCAAGGCCAATCAAATCTCAGGTTATGTACTTCAAGAAGATTCTGCTTGTAGCCAACCTAACCCTGTATGGGAAAGATATAAGGGGTGAGCAAACCAATGCTCAATGGGGAATTCTCACCTCTCAAAACAGGAAAGTATATTTTTATACATGCTATGCATTCAACGTTATCAGTAGACACATTATAGACTAAAAGTCATAAATATCGATTCAATCCATGAGAGTCTACTTAAGTAAGCATATTGCAGTCCCTAACAACAATTCAATTGACAATTAAAGTACTTTTCAACTCATAATAGCTTAAATAGCTCGAACGAAGGTTAACATGTACAAAGAGAATAAGTTTTAATCTCCTCTCAAGTTCCAACTTTCATTTTAGATACCTCGAGCAAGTAGATATATAATACTCAAAATTGAAATATTTAAAAGCCCAGAACAATGAATTACACTTTAAATGTGCATTTTAACTTTCAATCTTATTTTGGGCAACCGACTAGCACTAAGTACGTGACCGTCATTATAAAAGTTTGACCCTCAGTACAATAGTATTTGAGCATTCAGTCCACACTTTCGGATATCATCTTCTAGGAGGTGAGCAACATTTCTAGGGACTAGGATTGTCCTTGATTGGACAACAAATACACATATAATATCATCCACACGCACTGGCCATCATTAGCTTATAAGCCGGATTACATCATCACTCCTTGTGTAGTAAGTGCATCCTAGCTCGTAAAGAGTAGAAAACAACAATTTTAACCTCCGATCAATCCATTTAATAAATTCCTACAAGGAAAATCCTTCATTTAAATTAGGAGTTCAACTCCTTTCACCCATCATATTTGATGCAACGTTA
>JAKOGI010000413.1:460000-495000 GCA_029747015.1 Carnegiea gigantea | reverse complement strand
AATAGTACATATAAATACATAATACTCACATTTGAACCCAATCAAATAATTAAATGGGTTTTTAATAAACTGAAAGCATCGTTGATAGTGATGACCATAGTCGGATCCTAGCCCCAGTGGCTCGAGCTAATCCTTTTCTTCCTTCCATAGTGGCTGCCACCTTTTTCGAGGGAGTGCATTAGTAGGCTTTCTCATAGTGGTGATTGCATGATGAAATGTGGTAAAATGAAATGGTACTCTAATTTTATAGAGCCCCCAGTGCATTTCCAAAGGAAATGCACATTTAATTCTGTAGAAAATATTGAATTCCTTCTTTGAATCAAATTCTTTAAACCAAGGGACATTTGATTTGATTTTTAAGAAGAGGGGTTTTTATATAGTATGATAACTCCTCAGGTCTCAGAATGGGGACTAAAAAATGACTCCATGACTTTGAAACATGACACTGGATTTTGAAATGAAGGTATGATCTAATGAATGGTGGTTTTCACTATTCCTACTTCATGTAGTAGCCCGATCCTAATTTTAGAGCTGGAAAATAGGTCGTGTCGGGTCGGGTTCGTATTCGTGTCAAACTTAAACGGGTTGAAAATTTCTCGCCCTGAACCTAACCCGTTTATTAAACGGGTTGAAAAACCTTGACCTGTATCCATTTAATTTTTAAATGGGTTGACCCACTTAACCCGTTTAGGATAAACAAGTCAAGTTTAGTCGCCTAATTAACCATTTACACATTTAATATCTTCAACTAATAAGTAATTATAGTGTTAGAAATTAAGTTTACATATCACATTAAATAATTACTCTTTAAAATTCCCCTGATTCGTCATAATTCACAATTTTTAAAATTTTTTATATTGTTAATTATCTAATAAAAAGTAAATGGATAAATGATAAATGAAAAAATGAGTTGAATTATTTAATTCATTTAATTAAACAGGTTAAATAGGCACTTTTTCGTGTTGAGAATCTCAACCTGAACCTAACCCATTTAATTAAACGGGTTGAACGTGTCAACCCATTTAATTAAACGGGTCGAAAGTTTATACCCAAACCCACTTAACTTCGTGTCGGGTTCGGGTCGGTAATCATGTCGGGTCAGCTTTTTCCAACTCTACCTAATTTACATGCCTTAGTTTAACTTATTAGGTTTAACCCAAAAAAGTTGAGCTTGCACACTTCAATTCAATAATCTAAAACTTACGTGTTTGGCTTGTTTGGAGTCAGTGGCTTCACGTTAGGAATGCTAAACTATACCAATTAATTATTTAATACTAAGGTACATATGGATATAATAATAAGATTATGATGGAAGTATTAAAATAATTGCAAATAAGTCGATAAATAAGGTATTATATCACTCAACCAATTAATTTATTAATTAAAATAAAAGACTATAATAAAAATAAAAAGAAAAGAATCCAAAAAACCTAAAAAGGATAGTGAAAATCAGCAAAAAGAATTTGAAGAAAAAGGGAAAAAAAAAAGATTAAAAAAAATCAACAAATACACTTAATTTAGCCCCAGAATCCCAAAACTCATTTTCCCTCTTCTTCTCCCTCATCTGCTACACTGCGAGCTAGCCCATCCCCTGCCCGGCAACAACGCGGCCCAGCTTGCCACCGCTTAGAGCCACCCAATGCTCGTCAGTCACCCCTCTTGCGCCATTGCTCTTCTACTTGCCCATTGCACTTGGTTGACAGTTTGTTGCCTTAATTTTCATGATAAATACCCTTCCCTTGTGGTTGCCTACTTGTTTCGCGTCTGTTCGACTCTGTTACGGAAGTTACGCAGAGTATATTATAGAATATACTATTATTATTGTGTTGCCATATTCTTGTGTTGCCATATTTAGTTTGTTTCCCTGTTTATATGTATTCCTTGTATCGTTAGGAATTCATGTCATCCTATATATAGGACCCGCCCGTATATTCTTGAAGACAGAAAAATCAATACAGAAAATTCCCTCACATATTATTCTTAACATGGTATCAGAGCCATCAACCTAAAAAACCCTACGTCGTGTGCGCCGCTACTGCGTCACCACCATAAGCTCCTCCGCCGCTGCAACTACCGATCAACGACATCGTTGCTCTCCTCCCTGTCGTGACCTTCTGCCATCATGACGGACAAGACGCCTGCCACCAAGGAGAACGCGAACAAGAAGGACGATCGCTATGAGGATAACGACGTTACGATGCCACGACGTCGTCGTATCTCCCCGTATGATCTTTCTCCTAGCGACAATCCGGGTATGCTTCTCACTTAGGTTGTCTTGAAGGGAGATAATTACGATGAATGGTCAAAATCAATACGGCTCGCTTTGCGTGCTCGGAAGAAGTTTGGATTCGTTGACGGATCAATTACGATGCCGCCATCGGATTCGGAAGATTATGATGATTGGTGGACCAATCATTCTCTATTGATATCGTGGATTCGTAACACCATTGAAGCCTCGTTGCGATCTACGATATCACATGGAGATTTGGCTTCGGAGGTTTGGAGCGAGTTGAAGGCACGTTTCTCTGTTGTGAATGGACCCCGTATCCAACAGTTGAAGCGTGAGTTGTCTGAATGCAAACAGAAGGGTCACACCATAGTGGCCTACTATGGCAAGATGAAGAAGTTATGGGACGACTTGACAGATATTGACAAGTTCCCAGAATGCGGATTGTGCAAAGATTGTACTGGAATTTTTACAGTTGCCCTGGCAAAGAAAACGGAAGAAGAACGCGCTCATCAGTTCTTGATGGGTCTTGATGAAGAGAAGTATGGATCAATCCGCTCACAACTTCTATCCCAGGAGCCCCTGCCCAGTGTGATGCGTATTCACAATGTTCTGATTCAAGAAGAGACGGCCCGTGCCACCACTCGCAACAAAAAGAAGAACACCGATGATGCCGCAGTGTTCGCCACTGTTAAAGAAATTGTTTGCAGTCATTGCAAAAAGCCTGGACACACTGTGGAGGCTTGTTTCAAATTAATTGGCTATCCGGAGGGATGGTCGGGTGGCCGGAACATCGGAGGAGGGGGAAGAGGCGCTGGCCGTGGCAGCAGCCGCGGCGGTGGGCGAGGCAGCAGAACTGCCGGGCGCAACAGTCCATAGCACGCCGGCGGACAGGGGGCCGGCGGTGGGCAGCAGGCGACGGCGCACGCCGCTGCCACCGAGGAGTCCTTCATCGCTCTTCCAGATTACGAGAATCTTACCCCCGAGCAATGGAATACGGTTCGTCATGCTTTGTCCTTATGCCCAACAGGGTCCACCTTGCATGAATCGTTGTCAGATATTTCCCTATTGCCCCATTGGATTATTGACACAGGAGCGTCAAATCACATGACAGGAAACATTAATTTGTTGAGTAATGTTAAGCAAACGGACCCCTGTAATATTGGTTTGCCGGATGGAAATCGAGTCATATCTGTGAAATCAGGAACAGTTCACTTGTCAGACAGATTGACTTTGATGAATGTTTTGTTAGTTTCTTCTCTACGTTGCAACTTGATATCTGTTTCTCAACTGACGGAGGACTTGAATTGTGAAGCCCGTTTTACGAATAAAACTGGTGTCTTACAGGACCTAAAGACAACGATTGGTGTGGGTAAGCACAGAGAGGGACTTTACTATTTGAGGCAAGATGGAGGACAAAAGGCGTTCAATACAGTCAAGGAGCATAGTTTTGATTTATGGCATAAACGTCTTGGCCATCCCTCGTCTCGTGTTTTGTCTTTAGTTCCTTTAGCTGGTTCTATTAAGAACAGTTGTTTAGACAATAAATGTTGTGAAATTTGCTTGCGTGCTAAACAATCACGAGCTAGTTTTCCTATTAGCCTTAATCATGCAAGTGGGATTTTTGATATGGTACACTGTGATCTGTGGGGGCCGTATAAAACACCAAGTTTGAATGGTTCTACATCATTTTTAACAATTGTTGATGATTACTCGCGGGGTGTTTGGGTATATTTATTGCGTTCAAAACGTGATGTGGTTCCTATTTTCCAACAATTTTGTGCCATGGTGACTCGTCAATTTGAAAAATATGTCAAGTGTGTTCGTAGCGACAATGGAACAGAATTTGAAGGTTTGAAGGAATATTTTCGTGAACATGGGATAATATATGAGACATCTTGCGTGTCCACGCCTCAACAAAATGGGAGAGTTGAACGTAAACATCGTCACATCCTTAATGTGGCAAGGGCACTTTGATTTCAAGCATCTCTTCCGATAAAGTTTTGGGGCGAGTGTGTTCAGACGGCGGCATATCTCATCAATCGGACACCCTCTTCGTTGCTAGGGGGGTCGCTCCATTCGAAAAAATATATGGAAGGGCTCCACCTTTATCTCACATACGTGTTTTTGGTTGCAGATGGTATATGCATAAACAGAAGAGGCATGGAGATAAATTTGCTGACCGGAGTATACCTGGCATATTTATTGGCTATCCTCCGAGCCAAAAAGGGTGGCGTGTCTATTGTCCAGACACGGGCAATATTATTGTCTCACGAGATGTTATTTTCTCCGAAACTGTGTTTCCTTTTTCACAGGTGACCGCTGAGGATACGGAGACGTCGCCACTGACATTGACCGACCCCTTCCCCGCCGAGGAAGAGGTCACTAAGGAGCATGGTCAGCCACCCATCACGACCGACGAGGACGACAGCAGCAGGGCTGCCGACCCAGTGGCCCCGCCCGCGGATGGCGGCAGCAGGGTTGCCGATTCAGTTCGTCCGACTGGCAGCGGGGCTGCTGGACCCAGTGCGCCCGGCTCTACGCCAGCTACAGGCCCTGCCGGCGGTGCCGACGAGACAGTCCCGGGCGTTGAGCCACGGGTTGCGGCTTTCATTCCAATTGAGCCGGAGCTTGAGCAAGGACGTGGACGACGGACACGCACTCCCAGTGTTCGTCTTGCCGATTATGTGACCTACACAGTTGTTGGCGCTCCAGAAACGACGTGCAAATACCCCATTGCTACTTATGTTGGGTATGAAAAGTTCTCTCCTGCTCATAAATGTTATCTTACTTCACTGGACACTGACGTCGAACCAAGGAACTTTCGCCAGGCATGTCACTCAGAATCCTGGAGGAAGGCTATGCGTGCAGAGATTGACGCATTGGAGAAGAACGGCACGTGGACCCTCGTGCCGGCACCAAGACACAAGAAACCACTTGGGAGTAAATGGGTCTACAAGATAAAAAGGAAGTCAGATGGAAGCATTGAACGCTACAAGGCACGTCTAGTGATATTTGGTAATCATCAGGTTGAGGGAATTGATTACAATGAGACGTTTGCACCGGTAGTCAAGTTGACGACCGTTCGCACTCTTTTGGTTGTAGCTGCAGCACGCTCCTGGGAACTACATCAGATGGACGTTCATAATGCATTCCTTCATGGTGACTTAGATGAGGAGGTCTACATGAGGCTTCCCCCGGGATTCACAGCGTCTCGCCCCGACGTTGTATGTAGACTCAAGAAATCTCTGTACGGACTTCGACAGGCTCCGCGATGCTGGTTTGCGAAGTTATCCGGTGCTTTGAAAAAGTATGGTTTCCAGCAATCTGTGTCTGATTATTCATTGTTCTCGCTGCGAGGAATCCAGGTGTGGTCCATGTCTTGGTATATGTTGATGATCTTGTCATCGCGGGGGATAACACTACTCTAATTGCCAAGTTTAAATCCTACTTGGCCTCTTGTTTTCACATGAAGGATCTTGGTTCCTTGAAATATTTTCTGGGGATTGAAGTTGCAAGGAGTTTTTCAGGTATTTTCTTGTGCCAACGAAAATACGCTCTTGATATTATTACTGAGACGGGTTTGCTCGGTGCTCGACCGTTGGGGGCCCCCATGGAGCCCAATCATCGTCTTGCTATGTCCGAGGCGCCATTCCTGGCTGACCCCGAACCATACCGGCGTCTGGTGGGGCGCTTGGTGTATTTATCAATCACCCGGCCGGAGCTCGCATACGCTGTTCACACTCTTGCTCAATTCTTGAAGGAGCCCAGAGATGATCATTGGCTGGCAGCACTTGCGGTAGTGCGTTATTTGAAGGGCAGCCCTGGTCAGGGTATCTTTTTGTCTGCTATGAATAACTTACAACTTACTGGGTGGTGTGATTCCGATTGGGCAGCTTGCCCCTTGACCCGTCGATCCTTGACGGGGTGGTTTGTTCAGCTTGGGGACTCACCTGTTTCATGGAAGACCAAGAAACAAACCACTGTTGCACGCTCTTCCGCTGAAGCTGAGTACCGCGCCCTAGCCGCCGTCACGTGTGAATTAAAGTGGTTGAAGGGTCTTCTTCGTTTTCTTGGGGTCACTCACACGGCCCCCATGCGTATCCGTTGTGATAGCACAGCTGCTCTTCATATTGCAGCCAATCCTGTTTTTCATGAACGAACAAAGCACATTGAAGTTGACTGTCACTTTGTTCGTGATGAGCTTCTGCGTGGGGTTATACGGACAGAACATGTCACTACGACGCAACAATTGGCGGATATCCATACAAAGGCGTTGGGCAAAGCACGCATGGAGTCTCTTCTTCCCAAGTTGGGCATTTCTTTGCTACATGCTCCAACTTGAGGGGGGTGTTACGGAAGTTACGGCAGAGTATATTATAGAATATACTATTATTATTGTGTTGCCATATTCTTGTGTTGCCATATTTAGTTTGTTTCCCTGTTTATATGTATTCCTTGTATCGTTAGGAATTCATGTCATCCTATATATAGGACCCCCTGTATATTCTTGAAGACAGAAAAATCAATACAGAAAATTCCCCCACATATTATTCTTAACAGACTCTTATTCATTTTGACATTCTGCTGCCTTGATTTTCACGATAAGTATCATGTCTTCTGCCTTCTTCATCATTCCATTCTAGCATAATCAATAGTGTAGTTAGGATTTATGCTTCATTAGAGAGAGTTGGAATACGTTAAAGGTGAAGATGTCTAAGGATTCCAGGTGGCGTTTGTATCAACCAATAGCAGCACACATAGGTTGAGTGATTTCTTTCCATTCTTTTCCTTTCCAATCTTTAGATTTTTTAAGCATCTAAAAGTGCTTTGGATTCGTTGAGTTTATTTTATTAAATTTTAGACATTGAATTGCTTGTGAAAAACTTGATCAACTTCTTGCTTGTTTTAGACATTTGGTGAAGGACTGAAAGGTGGTACTAGGTGTTGGAAAACTAAGACTTGACTTAAGTATGTGGAATCTTGAGAAAGACAAACCCCTAAAATTTGATAATTGCATTCTTAATAATTGTAGATTAATCAAAATCCTTGAGAAATGATAGTCGATTGGATTTAAGAATTTCATTCCAACTTGAAAGAGGGGTTTGAAAATTCAATTATTAGTTTTGGAATTACCATCTAAAGAAAAGTTGATTAATTCTTGAGTTGGGAAATTGATCAATTTGATTAAAGTTCTTGATTGTTTATCTACTAGATTAGATAAGTAGCATAGTTCAATTTCATTCATAAATTTGGATTTGTTTAACCTATCATGAGGGAATATAACTCGGTAGCTTAGCCTAGTCTCTATGAGATCGACCTTAATTGCTACAATGCTACCATGTGCATGCGAGCTATATCAAAATTTTGGCACCGTGACAGGTTTGACTAAATATTTTGTTTTTCTTTGAAAAAAGACCAAAAAAATAAGAAATTAAAAAATTAAAAAATTTTGAGAAAAAAACAATGACAATTTTCTATTTGCCTTAAATTAGGGCATGACTTATTTTAGAGGTATTTTTAAGCCTTTACATACTTTTCTTGATCAAAGCAGTTATTGTGTGGGTAAATGCGAATTTTGGACATTGTTGATGAGGGCGTGAATAGTAAAACACAAGCTCTTTTAGAATATTAAGGTTTTCTTGGTCAAAGTGCTGATGAGGCATGGTATTTGCTTGAGTATGTTGGTTGGGATTCAATTGAGTTTGAGAACGCTTGTTGTGCTTCTGGATATTCATTCCTTAATGCTTGTGCATTCTATGCTAGATCTTATTATGCCTCTATTTGGTGTGACCTACGTAATTCTTCTAACCATGCTATAAAATTGCGTCCTTATTATGCATGCTATACTTAACCTGACTTTGCATCACCCATGAATAACATTGACGTTGTTATGACCTTACCTGATTTATCCTTCCCTTTAGCTCAGTGCACAAGGCTCAAGGTAGATGAGCCTTCTTGGGTAGTTGCTAGATTTAATTCTGTTGATGCATGTTTTGAGTTAGAAGATACTTTAAATGAGGTGCATGACCTAGTTGAGACTCCGTTGGCGGGATTACATGACTTGTTTGTGCATGGGAACTTTTCTAGCACTGGTTATGATATTGTTCTCCCCAATCCCCGTGATCATTCCCATGTATCACCTATGTGTTCATAAGTTTCTCCTTCCCCCGAGTATTACATTGATGTGTCCATTTATAATCCCATGATTTATAATGCTAATATTAATTTGGGCTATGAGGACAACATGTTTGATGTACGTGGTGGGAATGTTGACAATTTTGTATCCTTACGTGACCTTAGTGGGTATAATGCCTCACTTGACCCATATTACATATACATAGTGGACGAGCCTAGAAAAATCATATGGAATGCTTCTTGGATTTCTTGATAAGGTATTAAAATACACTCTATTTTGAGGTCATTTTATATAATTTTAAGGTAGAATTATGTGCTTCATGCTATATTATACACTCCTTTTTTTTATTTTACGCTCAGGTATGGTTCTTTTCTGTGTTTTATATATTTTTGAACCATGTTAACCCATACTTAACCCCTAAATGAGTGTAGCTTAACGACCCACGGACACCCTCAAGGCCTATGCTCGTGGAACAAAGAAAGAACAGAAGAATGTTGAGATAGAGCTGACCATGGATGGTCCACGATGAAGGCCACAATCCGTGGTAAGTCCGTAACCACAAGTCTCTTCATTTTCCTTCATCATGTGGCCGAGGTTGATTGAGTTCTTCTTTAAATATAGTCATTTTGCAGTAGATTGAGCAGAGAGACAACAAAAGAGAATTCCTGTTCTCCAATCTCTTCCATTCTTTTCCAGTTTCTTAGTTTAGTTTTAGATTTCTTAGTTAGTTTTGAGTTTAAGAGTAAAAGTTGTCAAGAAGTGCTTGATATTTTGGAGCCCTTGCAAAGTTAGAAAACCTTTGGAGGATCTCCACTTGTGCTAAGTTTTCTTCTCTTAAACTTTATTTAGTTGTTATCATTTCAAATATGTGTAAAGTAGTTTTCTCAATCTAGGATTGTTAGCCACACATTGATGTTACAATCTCTAGTTTTTATTTAGTAGTGCTTACTCTTGATTGGAATTGATTGAATTCTATCTTATGTGTGTGATTATTGTGAGTGAACTTTGGCTAAATTTACTTGCTAATTCTAAACAGTTAAGTGAAGGATTGAAAGGTGAAATTTGCTATTCGATCGATAAGATAGGACTTGACTTAGCAATACTTGAGATTGGATTCTAAATGTAACTGCACCCTTTTAAATCTCCAGATCAAGAGCATGATATAGTCCATTGATGCACATCTACACTAGAAAAAACAAATCCCTAGATGTCTTAAATTGATTGAATTTTCTAATTAGACTGTAGCGTTATTCAAACACCCAATTGAAATTTGCTTGCTTAACATTTTTATAGGACAAAATTCAATAGGCTACAATTGGTCTCTGTGGGAACCATATCTTTTCTAAACTACAACACCCGTGAGCTTGCAGGCAACGTCAAGTTTTTGATGCCGTTGTCGGGGACCAAATTTGTGCATATTGAGTTAGCCCTTAGAAATTGACCAAGCGTTTTTGTCATTCTTTCTTTTACTTTATGTTCTTTATTTATGCTGGCAGTTTTATTGGTAATTTTGCAGGATTTCTCCTTTATATGCGAAGTCCCTTTGCATTTGAATTTGATCCAAAAATCAAAAAGACTTTTCGCTCTAAGAGGAAGAAAATAAGGGTTGAAGAGTAAAGACTAAAGGCTCAATCAGTTTCTTCTTCGATGGCAGGAATAGGAGGTGACCAAGGAAAGACACCTCTGTATTTTGTAACCCCGAGAGTCCAAGGCATTTCCTTGAGCATCGCTCAGCCAACTGCAGAACCGAACAATTTTGAGCTCAAACCAGCCCTTAGATCAATGGTGCAGCAATCCCCATTCGGAGGCACCCCATTAGAAGATCTAAATTTACACCTCTCGGACTTTTTAGAGGTGTGCGACACGTTAAAGCTCGACGAAATTTCTACTGATGCCATCTGCTTGCACCTATTTCTGTTTTCACTTAGTGATAAGGTGAGGGCGTGGCTTCAGTCATTGCCTCCAGGATGCATTATGACATGGGACGAGCTTACAAAAGCCTTTGTTGCTAAGTTCTTTCCTCCAAGTAAGATGGTAAGGCTGCGAAATCAAGTCACTACCTTCTCTCAAAAGGAAGATGAGATGCTCTATAAAGCTTGGGAACAATTCAAGGACCTTTTACGATTATGCCCTTACCATGTTTTTCAAAGGTGGATGATCATGCAAACATTTTGTAATGCTGTCACTCAGCCATTACAATCTACTATTGATGCGGTAGCATGAGGTACTCTTATTAACAAAACTGAAGATGAAGCATATAATCTTATAGAAGAGATAGCTCTTAACAATTCCCAATGGTCGTTTAATAGAACCCAACCCAAGTGGGTTGGAGGTAAGATGGAATTAGATGCTATTTGTATGCTTTCTTCTAAAGCTGACGCTATGCTTAAAAATTAGAGCTCTTGAACATTAATTCTGTCAGTTCAAGTACCTCTTCTTGATCATGTGATATATGTGGGTCAGTTGATTATTTGACTGTGCATTGTCAAGTGGCTAGTCCTTACCGAAGATGTAAGTGACCACATCAACTATGTGAACGACTATAACCCTAGACCAACAAATGATCCTTTCTCTAGCACATACAATCCTAGTTAGAGGAATCACCTTAATTTCTCCTATAGGTCTAATGCCCACTCGTGCCTCAAATGAATTTTAAACCACCCCCAGATTTCAAAGACCATCCTATCCTCAACAAGTACCTCAAAAATCCAACCCAGAGACTATGATGGAGAATGTGCTTTTTACACAACAAAAGTAAGATGAGTACATTAAGCAATTGGCCTCTAAGGTTGATGTGCTTACTACTCACAATAAGAGGTTGGAAGCTTAGATTACTCAACAAGCTACCTCTTCATCTATACCCCTGGGCAGACTGCCTAGCAAACCCGAATCTAACCCCCATGAGTAGTATGACTGTGTTACCTTGAAAGAAGGGGTAGAGGATTATAAAGAGATGAGACTTAAGGAGGGTAGAGATGTGAGGATGGCTGAGGGTAAGGCGAAAAATGATAATGGTCACATAACTTTTAGAGAAAAGGCAGTTTTGAGATCCCTAAAGTCTTTTCCCCTAAGCTTTCGGACCCAGGTAGCTTTTCTATCCCCTGTATAGTATAAAAAGTAAAGATTGATACAGCCCTATTTGACCTTGGTGCAAGCATCAGTTTGATGCCCTACTCTATGTTCCATAAGCTTCACTTAGGTCCATTACAACCAGCACCCTTTTTACTCCAATTAGCAGATGGTTCCGAAACACGACCTTTGGGTGCATTGGAGGATGTCCCCATAAAAATAGGAGATCTATAGGTGCTTGAAGATTTTATCATTGTTGACTGAGATGGATGATCCCAAGTCATTCTTAGGAGACCCTTTTTGGTCACTTCAGGCTGCACGACTGATGTAAAAGGGAGCGGACAACATTTGAAGTGAGGAGTCTTATGCTGCATTTTGTTTTATAGAAGATAAAATTGTTTCCCCAAATTCTTTCCTCTCGAATATAGTTCCCCTTTCTCTTGAAATTGATGCTGATAGTGCACTTTTGCGCAATTTGATGACGAAGAAGGACCTCTAACCTGAGCATGTCAGGTGGTACCTTCACTTGAAAGACTTCAACTTCGTGATTCACGATAAAAATGTAACATATGTTGTGGGGGAGTCCAATACCAACACTTTCATTGAATCTGAATTAGAATAGCAGAAAGGTCGAGCTCCCGAGCTTAAACGAGTGCTTCTTGGGAGGTAACTCAAGTGTTTTTTTTTTCCCTTTTCCCTTTTCACGTTCCCTTTTTATTATATTTTGTGCTTTTGCTATTTAGAACCTCCACTAGAAAATCAATAAAATAATAAAAAGGCAGTAAAAACAATAAAGAAGAAAAGATCAGTAATTAGAGGTTTTTAGAACCTCCATAGACACCTTGTGGTGCCTAACCATGGTCCGTGAAGGCTCTAAGAAAAAGGGAAAAGACTGGGACTATAGCTGACCAAGGACGATCTGTGGCCACCACCATGGCCCGTGGTGAGCCCCGTGTCCGCAGTCAAAGGTTTTTAGGGCCCTCTAACCCCAAACTTATTCATCATCTTCCTTAAAACTCGACCCTCTCTCGCTCTAAACACTACCTTCTGTCTCTAAAACCTCTATAACCACTTCACTACAAACCTTCAGTTCTTCACCAAAATCCATCAAATTTCTTCCTTTTTCCCTTATTTTCTTCGCTTTAAACCTGAATCTCCCTTTATTTTTCATTTTCAAGCCTTCTTTCTCTCCCATTTTTCCCATCTCCATACCCACAACCTTCAAAACTCCATTGTTTACTTTTTACACTTCCAACTTCTACTTCTCTTCTATGTTTCTTCACCACTTACTTCCCTCTTCTCAAATTTTTCATTTTCTAGGATTTTTCCACTTATTTTATTTTAGTTTGATTTTTCAAGATTTTTACTTATCCATATTACACTACCATGGCACGAAAGAAGAAGGCAAGAACCATGCAAGAAGCTGGGACTTCAAATCAAGGCCCACAAAGAACACCCTGAAGCTCTCGAACATCCACCATTGAAAGCAACTAAGGTAACATTCTACACCCTTAGGCTTAACAAATCCTAAGCATATCACTAGATATAATGCTTAGAGTAGTAAACTAGTAGTAGGTACTTGATATTAATTATAATGAGGATGTGTTGAATCATTTGGGATTATTGGATGATATTCATTGGTTGTTTGCTCGGGGCGGAATGGGACACTTTTTAGAAACTAGGCATCTTACCCTTGAATTTTTAAGGACATTGCATGTTGAGGTCACGAGTGGCCCTTGATGTTAAAAGGGCTACATTTCATTATATCTTAATAGGGAGTTCTATAAACTTAATTTGAGTGCCTTTCATAGTGTATTTGGTTTTCCATGAAATATGGATTTACCATACCACCATATCCCTAAGGAATTTAATCTGAATGCCTTTTGGTATGAAATTTCTAGGGATCATTGGTATGACACTAGTAATTCTAAAGGTACGGTTATTCGAAACCCCTATATTCGTGTGGCCCAATGCTTGTTAGCTTGTGGTTTGTTTGTCATGGGGGATAGTTTAAATGTGTCACGCCTGTCTGAATTATATTTTTTGCGTGGCATGCTTGAAGGTGACTCGATTGACCCTGGGTCATTCTTGGTCAATCAGTTATATAGTGCAGCCACTACTTTTGCACATAGGATTGTCATTAGGGGTCTCATTACCCCCATTGCTAGGTTAGTTGGTGTTAAACCAAAACCTGATGATAGAGTCGTAAGTTCAGAGCGGTTGAACTTGGCCGCTTTTAAATAAATGAAATTTTATAGGGTAGATGGTGGGCGTATCCTTTGGATTTATCCAAGGAACCCGCTTATGCCTATCCCAAATGTTGATCGCACGTCTCTCCTGACTCGGGCTAATCTTTACTTTTTATCCGGTGATGAAAAGTTGGCATGACCTACCCCACCTGCTTCACCTACTCACCATAGGGCTTCTAGTTCATCCCAACCATCCTCCTCTCATGATTATCCTGGTTTGTATGCTATCCTTCATTTAATTCAAGAGGGGCAAGCTTCTCTATAAGCTTATATAGAAACTGAGCATGCCTTACTCCATGACTTTGTTCAGGAGTGGCATGATGAGCTCCGTAGGATGATTGCCTTCCAGAACCAATAATTCCAAGACTATAGGGCTTGCTTAGAGATTTAGGGGGACTGATGCATTTGTCAGCCCCACCATCCTTCTTCTCCACCCCCTCTTCCTCCCTTTTAGTGTCTTACGCTTTTTATGTGCTTACATTGAGGATAATGCTTTGTCTAAGCATGGGAGAGTTGTAGTTGTTATGTGTTTGTGGTTGTATATATATGTGTTGTGAATGTGTGAAAGTTTGCGTTTTCAGGTCATGCATTTATGTTTAGTTTGCATTTTCAAATGATCATTTATTTTTTGGGTTTCTTTCTTCATTTTAGTTTTGTCTTAACCTTTTTTAGCCTTCCGTTGCATTTTAGGCTTAGTGAAAAAAACCAAGAAAAAAAACCCGAAAAAATGAGCGTATAAATCCTCCGATGATGAGTCTTTAGACTAAGTGGCTTTCTTTTGTCTATTTTGACCCATTTCATAAGGCCATTTGGGAATAAAATGCTTGTTTATAAGTTTTTGACCTATGCTTCATGTTTTGACCATTAAGTTGGACATGAATGGATTGCTTAATGATTCTTGGCATGAGTATTTGGCATAGGAAATTCAATAAGCTAGATGGGCTTTAACATGTGAGATTTTAAGCTTGAATAGACTAATTCATCATTTTAGTCTCATATTTCCTTTCATGTATGAGTCCTCCTAGATTTTAAGTCTCTAGAACTTGCTTTGACTATTAGCCCTTAGCCAAACACATATTCCTACCTTTAATCCAAGTCTATAGAGCATCACTTCATCTTTGTAGTGGGTGGTTCTGGGAGTAATTGAGTTTAAGGTGGCTTTGGTATGTTGGTTTGTTGAGGGATTGATGATATTGAGAATTTCCGTCATGTTCCCACTTGTTTGGGTTGTGTATATGTATATCATCGGTTTTGAGTTGATAGTTAGTGATCCTATACCTTTTAGTCATTACAATTTTCATTTCATTTCCCAAAACAAAAAAAAGAAAAAAAGAGATATTTATGTTGGGAAAAAAATGAAAAAAAGAGAGAGAAAAAAAGAAAAGATAGAAAAAAAAATGTCTAAGTGATTGGCACTGGATATGTACATAGCTTGAGTTCTTTCTCTATCAACTTATTTCCTACTTGATCAAGGTATGTTCATTGTATTTTTGAGATTTGGAGTGTTAGTGAACTTCATTGTTGCTTAATGTTTTGTTGGTTGCTCCCTAGTCGCTTGGCTAAGTAGCTCCACGTTACCTAAATTCATTTGTCTACTCCTTTCTCTTAACCCTTCTAGCCCACAATACAACCTATATAAAGTCCTCTTGATTGTCTTGTGTCCATTGCATTTTAATGGAGGAGAATCTAAGAGTCTTTGCAAGCACATGGTAGATTGCATCTTTGGAAAGAGTTCTGAGTGACTCTATGTTATATTTCAAACACATGAGTGAAAGTGTTCCATATTTCCGAAACGTGAGGTTTTACCTGTCCATTTGGCTCTACTCAAATCCATGGGCTTACATGTGGTTCTATGGGTTATCAAGTTTGATATCAAGCTTGTGGCCTTGTACTTTTTCGAAAGCCTTCTTCTCCTCCTAATTTTGAAATGTTTTGCGCGATACTTGGGGTTGTCATTGAATGCTATTCTTGGTTGTGATATGCTGTGGTTCACGTACTTTAAGGAGGTTATTATGTATTTGAGCCATATATACATTTTCCCTTGTCGGTTTTATATAGTGTTTGCTTGAGGACAAGCAATAGTTTACCCATTTTACACTAGAGTTTTGTGTTGTTGATGATATTTTGTAGAAATTAGCTAAGAGAACTCTAGTTTGTCATAAAAATCAATAAAGAATTATGCAAGGACGTAAGAGCCCCAAAAATTGACCAAAACCCCACAAGAGATATGGTTTACCCGAGCATATATCATGGATAACCCAAGATAGCATACACAGTCAACTCGGGTTGATGGGAATTAATATGGGAAAGTGACCAGAGGGCACCACGGCTAACCTCTGGTGGATGCCACGGTCCGTCGTGGGGGCATAATACCTAGCCTGTTCATTTTCCCTCGTCGTGTCGCTAAGGTTGATTGGGTTTTCCTATAAATAGGGCCATTTTTTGCAACAGAAGGGACACACCTCATCCATTCCATTCTCCTCTGTATTCCATTAGTTGGGATATAGATTAACTTAGATTAGATTCGAGAGACTTGAGAGTTGAAGTAAAGATTTGTAAGGATTCCATCCCGGGTTGGCACGATGGTTCAAGCGTGATCTTGGTTGAGCACTTCTTTTCTCTTCTCTTCTCTTCTCTGTTCTAAATTTAGATTTATATTTTGTAATTTTGATTATCTTTGTTGTTTGATTTTGGATTTATGCAAACATTCGTTAGTTTCTTGATCTTGTGTTGATATCATTTGATGTTTTCGCAATTGTTGAATTGCTTTATTGAATTCTAGAAGTTTATTGTCTTGTCAGAAAATTAATCACTTTCTTGCATGTTGCGGGTATTAGGATGAAGGACTGAAAGGTGAAATCTTAAATACCAGAAACCTCGGATTTGACTTGATTAAGTGATATCTCGAGAGAGAATTACCGATTAGGATGCCATAGGCTTGATAATCGCATCCTTAATTAGCCTAAACCAATCGAGAGCCCTTGAAAAATGGTAAGTTGATTAGATTTAAGGTATTTCACTTTGCCTTGAAAGAGGGTTGTGATACTTCGATTATCGGTTTTAAAATAACCAATGAAGGAAGAAGTGCTTGATTGATACGTGGATGAGGTGATTGCTTATTTTGCTTAATTCCAATTATTATTTACCCATTGGATTAGATAGTTGTTTAGTTTAATTTTATTCTCAAATTTGGGTTCGTTTAGCATATCTTGAGGTAATATAGCCCAATAGATCAACCTTGTCTCTATGGTATTGACCTTGATTTGCTACAATGCCACCGTGCACTTGCGACCGCATCAGAACTATAGGTTCATATGAACCATAAACCAAAGGGACAGAGAAAGGGATAGTAAGCTTGATTCAAAGAGGTTTTGGAAAGGCTCAAACTAAGAATTAAGATTTGAGTGTGAAAATACGATGAAGCCATGGAATGCATCACGACACCGCTTGTCATCATTGATAGCCTCTGCTAGTCTATATAGGGAATTCACTCTAATTAAACTAACAAATAATCATGCAACATATTAGTGTAAAATAGTAGAAAGCAAAATACAATGTTGGTCCTTAGGACTAAATAATGTAAACAATTATAGAAGGTGGGCTAAATTAAGTAAAGATTACAAACCCCTAAAGGGAAAGAAAGTGAAGAGAAGGTTTGTTCAGAAGATTGAGGTTGCCAGCTTGAGCGACTTAGAGAACCCCGGAATTGGGAATATCACTTGTTCCTTACAAGGTTTTAAGACGGATTTGAGAAGGACTTGATTAGGTTATCTGAACCTCATAGTATTCTCCCAATGCTTCCCATGTGTCCTCTCCAATGTTTAGTGCATTTTTCTCTGATTTTCCAATGTGTTTAACCCATAGGGGTAGCCCCTTTTTTTAGTGCCAAAAGGGATAATATAAGTTAGTTTAGAGAAAGGAGATCTAATTTAACTCTTAATAGGATTAATCTGGATGGTGGTACTAACCTAGATAAAAGTGTAGTAGTTGAGACTCGTTTTAGAAGTAGAGAAGGACACTGAGAACCTAGCTAGGATCTTATTGTCAAGCACCAGCGCCGGTTCCTAGCCTGTCTTGCTGGAAACCCTACTGGGTTTTTAGGCTAGATTAAACTATAACTTGTCTAGACCATAACTTTGTCATGTGACCTCTATTTTGAGTGATTCTTTTTTCCTTGAAAACTTATTGACTATAATATCTAATGAAACTAGCTTCATAATTTTTGGATGAGTATGGAAGAGGATATAGGTAAAAGAGTGAATAGTGTCATTTTCAACATATGTCTTCAAAATCGACTAATATATATTTCGTTGCATATTGGATATTAGTGTATAATATGTCATTAGAATGCTTATTCGATGAATAATTAACATAACAACTTAATAAGTTTATATACCTTAGTGTGGAGTGATAATGCAGAATAAATCACAACTTGATATTGAACACCATTAACTTGGGCCTATTAGGACTTTTATGCTCTTTAATCCTTTGGGAGGCATATTTGGGGTTAGATGTGTGGGTTAAGAGATTGTTAGAACTTTTTAAGGCTTTTCCTTTTGATATATGATGGCCTACAGGTCTTATTTCATCAGCTTATCATAATCAAGCATTTTATAAAAAGCTGACATTTTAGGTGCCTACAAAGGGGACCTAGCTGGGTTCCTCACTTCCATAAGGTAAGCAAAAAAATCCAAGTTATCTAATCCAAGGTGCATGTAAACAAAATGAAAGAGATAAAGATACCATGGGAACCAAACTGGGATCTATGAGCAGAAAAATCAAGGACCAACAATGCAAGCTTTTCCATCCAAACTACAGCCAAACAAGAAGAAAAACAGAGGAAATGATGCCAATGGGACCCGGCTGGGTTCATGAAGGAATGACACACATCATCAACTTTAGCAAGGAAAATCAACATCAAAACAAGAGCATTACGCATCCATTGAAACTCAGCCGAGCGGGATTCCGTTTGTTGAAAGGATAAATTTTGCATTAGTTTGTACAATAATGGAGGAAAGCAAACGAAAGAAGGCAAAAAGGGCACCCAACTAGGTTTCCTATGCACATTTGGGAAGGAAGGAAGTAGCATGTTGAAAATTAGTGTCAGCAAAGAACACTAGTAAGGAACAAAAATAAAGGAAACCTATATGCAAAAAGGGATTCCAAACTTTTTGAAAAAATAAAAATCCATTAGACCGGTGAAAGGCTTGTTTGATCAGCGAAAGGCTTATTTGATCAGCAAGTTCAAGACCCAGTAGACAAGAAAAACATCAAAATTCTGAATTCCACTACATCGATAAATAGTCCACTAGACTAGTGAAAGGTTAATGTTCATGATTCGCTAAACCGGTGGAAGGTCCACTAGATCGGCGAAAAGTCAAGTTCTAGATGAGCAAAAGGTTAACAATTTAGCTCTCTAGAAAGGTAAACAATTCAGAACCACCAATTCAATGAAAGGCCCTTTATACAAACGAAAGCTCAGAATAGAGTGACAAAATAGAAGAGCGCAAGGTGTTGCTACTTTGACCTTCACCTTACACAGGCTTGGATAAAGTGGGGGTTAACAATATGAGGACTATCCGGGACCCATGTGAGGTGCTGTACGAGTGGTTGGACTTGCTTACTGCTGTGTTCTATTTTGCTTATTCGATTTTTGTTAGCATAACAAGGTAAATTGTAGCAAACCTATGGCCTAGTCGTAATCTAAGAAACCCACCTAGAGCAAGCCAAATGCCAGCAAAATTAGGGCTGGATGCATATTACTGGACCATCTTTCTGATGTGGTTCAAGGTAGAAATGCCTTTTTTGTCCAAAAAATTTGGAAACAACCCTGATCCAGGAACCTATTCGGGTCATAAGAACTAGGCCTAGTTCCTAGAGCAGATATTGTTACTGTTGAGATCTCAAACCTAGTCTACCCCAATCTAGAAAGAAGTAATGCAAATAAAATAAAAAAGTATACTCAATTGATAGAGTTGCCAATGACTTTTTAGGAAAACTTGCAAATTGAATATATTTTCTTAAACGAACGATGAACTAGAAGGAACACTGAATAGGACAAACAGGTTCACTTTAAAATGGTTTTTTAAAGGTCCTTTAACAATCCCAGGAGTGCGGAGCACTTGACTCCATAGGCTCAAAATAAAGGATCTGGATTCAAGGGTGATGGTACAATGATATGCTGGAGTGCATTACATCACCAACATTCATCACTAAAGGCCTTTATTAGTTAATGCACAAAATGAAAATCTAACTATAGTCAAAATAGCAAGCACATACCATATTATGGTGAACCTAATCAGATAATAAAATTAAAAGGAACAGCGTCAGTTCATGTAATAGCCTAACCTAGTTAGCATTAATTACTCCAATTAAACTCAATTTAAATTTAATTATGCTCAGTACCACATTTCAAATCAATATTCGAAATATTTGTACAGTTGCAGGCTGAGACGGTGAATGGTCTCAAAATAAAATTTTGTCATGCCTATACTAAATTACTCAGAATTTACCAGTGAATACATAAATAAGTAAATAAATAAACAAAGTTAACCCATTTATAAGAATTGGTAATTATGGGGTGTATATAAACAATTTATTCACCCACAATACACAAATCAAGCCAAGATATTAGTAAATAAGATAAAACCAAATGCAAGGATTAACTTGACTAATATGAGTAATGTTTTTAATTTTTTCCCAAACCATAACATGGTCCAAATAGTAGCCCAGAACCTTTAACCCAAATAGGCTCTAGCTAAATAAAATTATGAATAAAAGGAAAAAGAAAGGGGAGAAAAAGAAATGAAAAATATAGAACTTATGGGAAGCTTCAATTTAATTAAAATTAACAAAAAAATTTAAAAGAAGAAATAAAGCCCCTTCCCCAATTTTTGCTCCCCTTGCATTCGACCCCTGACACTCTCTCTCCCCCACACCGTTCACCCAGACGGAGGCACACCGCCCTCCAGCCCATTGTCACCCACTCATTCTTCTTGGCTTGCTATGTTGAGCTTTAAAAGATGAAACCCTAACTCCATTCTCTTGACTTTCATAATCTAATCTCTTAATTCAGTTGATAAATATGTTTTTCAATTGACATAAGTAATAAATTGTATAAAATTAGAGTTCATTATGGCAATTTTGATGATTGGGAGTGAGGCTATCAAGTGGGTGTTAATGGAGGAATGGAGAATTTGAAAATAAGTTGAGGATTTGTGCTTTTGCAATTTGATGATGTTGAAATTTGAAGATTTTGGTTTTGTTGGAATGAAAATTAAAGAATTGAAGATGCGTGTGTCAATGAATTTCTTAGAAGGATTACTTGAACTTAAAGAGGAGCATGGTTGAAGAGGGAAAAGGGGAAAAAATGGTATTTTCGTTTGGATTGTTGAGAATAATAACTTAATGTGTACTTTGAGAAATTAAGGGGGATATTCGTGTGAAATTCTAATAGATTTAGTGATTCAAGAGTTATGTTGATGCCTAAGATTGAAGAGGAAAATGATGGAGGGAATTATAATTAGGAAGATTTAAAATAAACTTGTTTTATGCAAGTCCTCCAGGTAAATTAAGGAATTAAATGGACTTTGAGATGAAATGGGATTGTAATATCAATTAAAAAAAAAAAAGGGAGAGCTTGACTTTTGATGACTTAACTAAAGTAATGAGATTAATGGGTGGAATAGGGGTGAATGGATTATCTAAGTGTTTTGAAATTAAAAAGGGATGGATGAAGATTAATTTGTATTTAAAAGGTCTAATGGATCATTAAAGGATTAGATGTTTCTCAGTTGGACCCTACTACACATACGTGACATGGAAAAATGAGCTAAAAATCGTAACCCAAAATCAGATGATCTAAACCCTCTTATCGACTTTTACAATTACTATTATTATCTATAATAAAAAATGTAACGATATTGGAGGAATGAGATGGATGACAAGAATAATAATTCTAATTCTAAATCATAATAATTATATTGATATTACTCATGCTCTGTATGTTAAGGAAATGGAAATATCAATGCTGATAATCATAAAGATATTAATGCTCTTAAAAATGCTGATAACAATCATATCACTAAGGGAGGGCATAATACAACCAATGTAACTAAATAATCATGCTAACAATAATAAAAACAATTATCATAATAAGAAGAAGAAGAAGAAGAAGAAGAAGAAGAAGAAGAACAATAACAACAACAATAACAACAACAACAACAACAACGATCTCATAATGCTTGATGATTAACAATAACAACAATATTAAAAAGGGGGAGAAGAAAATCAACTTATGTGATTAAATAGAGAACATAAGAAATTGGCAATGGTTTTATTAAGTTGGTGATTAATTAAAAAAATTACACTTGAAACTCCATTAATTATAAAAATATGT
Source organism: Carnegiea gigantea (assembly GCA_029747015.1). Lineage (NCBI taxonomy): Eukaryota > Viridiplantae > Streptophyta > Magnoliopsida > Caryophyllales > Cactaceae > Carnegiea > Carnegiea gigantea. Next base: position 472,918 of record JAKOGI010000413.1, on the reverse strand, counting down.
ATTTTGAAGTAGAAGTTACGCAATCTTTGTCATTATAATGTCATAAACAATAATTTCTTGAAAAGTGAGTGATTATAAAAGCTCTAGGTGCGTTTCAAAAATTCACATAATTTTATACATATCAAAAATCGCATACTATACAGTTATTTAATGGATCATTTTCAGGTTTTTTTTGGGTCACATAATCAAGTGGACCCACCAGTTATCAATCATCATGGCTTATGCCCTTCAATTCACCTGCCAGGCCTCCGGTTAGGTTTCTCGATCGACCTAACAAAAAGTAAACCTATTCAAAGGTCACATGGTTCACATGAACTCATCAATTTGGGTTCCACTTCCAGATAATAATTGAAGAATGAATTTAATTCTCTCTCTCTCTCTCTCTCTCTCTCTCTCTCTCTCTCTCTCTCTCTCTATCTCTCTCTCTTTGATATTTTCGAACTAAAATAAATTGAATTGTGAGCGCCCAAGTAAATTATTCTAAGAATTTACTTTATAGTATGGGGATAAATGTATTGGGCTTTAGCTCACAGTTCTAAATATTTTTGTGTTTCTATTTTAGGCAAGGAATCACTGAGTAGTCCTATTCTTAATAAGATCGAAGGAAGAAAGAAGTGAAAGTAAACTCTAATTTCTATGCCAGGTTAACACAGTCAGACGCTTACATTGGAGTTAGGCTTAGCATGAGGACTTGAGTAAACATGTCTAAGGTGTAGTATTGGGGGACACCTATCCTAGTTATATTTTGCTTATGTAAAGGTTAAATTATAGTCCAAAATTGATTTGAATACCTCTAGTTTAGTAGGATATGGGAATGTGTTAGTGTTTCAGTAAAATCATGTAGTATATATACATAGCCTTGTCCAACTTAGGACAGCGGTAATGTCTCCAATCATTAAAACTTCCGCTGCAGCATGATAGTGTTGAATTAGAGAGTACACAACCACAAGAGGGGGGTGAATTGTGGTGTCCGATTTTCGCAAATTGCTGACAAACAGTCTTAGACCCTGTTCGCACAGGTTGTTTCTGAGATAAGCAGAAGCGAAAATCCAACAAAATTGAATGCGGAAATAATGGATACAGGATTTTTATGTGGAAAACACCTCTAGCCCAACTGAAGTTAAAAACCACGACCTACCTTGTGTAGGATTTAAACACTTCACTAAACGGGCTAATCACGTTACAATAGTAACACACCTTGTTACAACTTGTAACACACGTAACCTGTCTTCCCTAAGACAAGTTACCCCACGTCCAAAATCCCCTTGATTTGGACACACACTCTACTCACTCTTGTGAAAGAAGAATGTAAAGAAAAAAAACACCCTATTACAATGCTTCTCAACTAAGCTAATATAGGGTACAATGAAGTCCTAGTATGCCAACTTTGAAAGCTCGATTAATTCACTCACAAGGCTCGATTTTCTTTTCAAACGTTTTAGCTCATGAACTCAGATTTTTTCTCTTTGAAAACCGATGTGTCTAAGATTGTAAGAAGCCGCCTTTTATAGTGCTTGGAACACAATTCATCAAATTTTTGGAAACTAAAAAATCTGAAGAATATAGAATCCTTTACCCACAAGGGATGGAAAAACTATTTCTGAAATTTTTGGAAACAAAAATCCTAGAGAAAATAGAATCCTTTAGCTACAAGGGGTAAGGTGACATGAGCTGAAAACACTTCCTGAACCGCGTGCATAAGGTGGTGTTCTTCAGCAGCTAGCCCACGTTTTTCTCAATTACCTTATCCACTTGCCAAAAATTGGATATTCTTTTTATTCAAAAAGATTTTGCAAATCCCTTAAGATTTTTGATAACCGTTTTTTAGGGTAAAGAATAAGATACTCCATAGAAAAATCTTTCTTGCAAATCTTTGAAGAAGCTGCTCAAAATCCAAAAGATAAAAATCGTGCAAAGCAGTTTTTTACAGCTTATTCTGGAAACACCCTGATCACCCTGTTTCCAGGGTTTTTCTGAAGGGTGATCCGAAATATTTTCCGAAAAGCAAAACCGTTTCCAGTGAGTGGTAAATTAAAACTTTCTAATTGGCATATTAACAAGAGTCTAAAAATATAAAACCAAATCAAATCAAGACATCTTGTTGTAACCACTAGTCATCTTGTAGAACGACTTTGCTGCAAACACTTCACAGAATATGCTTCAAACACCGCACGGAACCTGTTTGTCACAGCTGCACATATCTTATGTTTCAAACACTTCTCAGGATATGCTTCAAAACACCTCACAGAACCTGTTCCTCACAGGTGTTCTTACATTGCTGACTTGAGTACCTGTTCTTGATAAACCATTAGTCAAGCAGTTTTAATACATTGAAAACAGCAGTAAGGTCCTGTTTGGAAAGCCTGTTTGGAGCAACAACAACAACACTTGGATTTGTTATCATCAAAACTTTATACATTCTAACAAATTCCCTCTTTTTGATGATGACAAACCAAGTGACCATATTGACTTTCAAGGGCAATTTAAGTGATTTGTACCAATTAATCAAATTCACGTGAAGCAGTTAGTATCGAAAAGATTGTAAGAAAATTAGCTCGTCCATGGCAGAACTAAAACAATATTGGTCAACCTATCTTCCCCCTTTTGGCATCATTAAAAAGTAGGGGCGAACAGTCAAACAGAGGGTGTTTGCTATCACCACCACTTGGGTAATGGAGGAAAGTCAACAGGCGATACACTCAAGTGTTTTGGTACGGTAATGAGATTGGCCATCCTAGTCACACACAAGCAATTCACAACAAAAAGCAAGCAAGGCAAAGCCAATCAAAAAACAAGATATCCTCTCATTCATCAAAAGAGTGCCACAGAGTACAAACTGATTCACCAAGAGAAGTGAGAACAGGCTATGAGAACAACAGATGGGAACAGCTCATGAGGGGTGTTCAAGGAGCAGAAGGAGAAAATTTTGCTGAAAGTGAAGAGAGAAGGGCGAGGAGATCTGCATGGCGTTTTGCATTTAGAGCTTTTTCCTCGTCCAGGGCAGCCTTTACAGCGTTAAGCTCAGTACTGAGGCGAGAGTTTTCTTCCAAAGCAGCCTCAAGCTTGGTTGAGGAACTGCCAGGAACAGGAGGATGGGGTGTTCTGGCCCCCTGTTCTGAGGCAGACCCTTCAATCAAAGCATACCCACACCCCATAAGGGTGTTACTCCCGATCTCATCAATGAACTTAGCGCCTACCTTCTTCTGCAGTGTCACCCCAAAGTGCTCAAACACACTAGTCAGAAAGAAGCCGTATCCCAGATCATGTTCCCTAGAGGTGTTTGCAATTCTTGCAATATGTCGAATCATGATGGCAGGAAGGTTAATTTGCACTTCCGTGTCCATCAGATCCATCAAACACTGATCCATGGCATCAGCAAGATTGCGACCCTGGCCTCTGGGGATGACATTCTTGATGATAAACCAAAATAGCAATTGATGGAGCGATGTCATGTCCCCTTTCTTCACAGACTTGGGTGTTTGCAGGCTTGGTTGCTGGCTAAATTTCTGGACGAGTTCCAGCAGCCTGGCTGTCCCTAGAATAGTCTTGTCTTCCCTCACATATATATCAAAGCCTGTGGAGAGAATCCCCATAATGTCCCCTAATATCTTCGCATCAAAGCGAAGCTGCTTCCCATTAACAATACTTATCACCACTCCTTCGGTGACAGTGCAGTTGGCATAGAACTCTGCCAACTCATGTACAGAACACCCCAGCTAGGTGTTTGTAAACAACTCATACTACCCTTGTGCATGCAGCTTGTGCCGGAACACCCCCAGACCCTGTTTCTCAAAATACTTGACCTTTATAATTTTACCCCTGACAACCCGTCTCTGAATCAATTGGGTCAGTTTGGTTGAGATTGCAGACGGGGTAGATTTCTTGGCTCGTTTAGGTTGGGGCTCAGTAGGAGGGTCTTGGGTGGAGGCATGTTTGAGGGAGGCTTTTCCCTTGGGAGTTTTGAGGGGTGATGGTTTTGGTGTAGGAAGAGGCTTATCCTCTGAGGACTTTGAGAACACGGGCGTGCCCTGTTTGAAGGCAGTGTTCTCAGTGTCGCTATCTGATGAAAGCTCAGAGGAGGAATCAATCTCCTCAACAACAGGGGCTGACTGTTTGGCAGGACGAGGAGTGAAGTGCAAAGCTATTCGGGCTAATTTTCTTGTGGGTCTATTTGTGGGTTTGGTCGAAGAGGGGATTTATGGTTTTGGTTTGACAGGGGGTTCACTTTTTGAGGGCGCTTCAGTCTGGCCGCTTTTAGGTCTTGATGGTGATCGTGTTCTTGGTACTCTGGCACGCCTAGCCACAATTTTGTACCTTTTACGTTTCTCACCGGTTTGTGTTACCGGTGTGGCTTGTGCAGGCTTACCAGGGGACTCCTCCATTTGACCACTACTTCCCCCTTTTTTTTTTTTTTGACAAATCCTCCCCTAGGTCATCCTTAAAAACTTCAGGCCCTGTTTCTGACCCTGTTTCCTGCTCGCAGGAAACAGCCCAAACGAATTGATGTCATCTAACCCATGGTCCAACAAAAAGAGTTCATCTAAAGCCCCAATTTCTCTTTCAGAAATTGTGTAGGTGCAAACAGGGCTGTGGCTGTTTGCATGGCTGTGCCCTGTGTCTGGTTGCCCCGGGTTAAGGTCGAGGAGCTCTCGAAGCTAATAGGGAACGCCATTTTTCAGAGGAAGGAGAGAAATTAGGATTTCTTGAACAGAGTTTCAAAGCAAGAGAGTTTCGGTGGAGGTGAGAGATTGAGCAAGAGCTTTAAAGGGAGAGAGAGACGTGCGAAATCTTTAAAAGATTTTGCCCGTTTTTGCAACGGACTTTAGCATTTATTGCGCACGCCTCAGGAAGAGATTAGCAGTTTTCAATTTGTTGCACACATTTGACAAAAAGAGGCGTACCTGTTCCTGATGCTTGTTCTTGAGGTTACTTGCTCGGTAACATTGGACAATAAGGGCAATCTCATTAGACCTCAACGAGTGTCAGCAAGTTGCAAACCTCACATATGCTAAACATAGCACACAAGTTGATTGCAAACAAAAATTTAACATGTTGTACCCGTCACTTTTAAATTTTGCAAACAGGGAGAGAGAACAGGTTGGTCAGGTTGTTCTAATTAAGCCTAGTTCGAGTCTATTCCTTTCAAATTGTTCTCTACTCAATGCCTTTGTGAATATATCAGCAATTTGATTTTCAGTGGCACAAAAATTCATTGAGATCACTCCCTTTTCAACATTGTCTCTCAAGAAATGATGACGAATGTCAATATGTTTTGTTCTTTTGTGTTGACATGGATTTTTGGCAATATTAATTGCACTTGTATTGTCACAATAAATAGGAATGTGTCCTATGTCAACACAAAAGTCCTTGAGTTGTTGTCTTATCCATAATAACTGAGCACAACAAGATGCAGCTACCACATACTCAGCTTCTGCTGTGGATAGGGCAACAGAGAGTTGTTTCTTGGTTGCCCAAGATACCAAACAAGGTCCAAGAAAGTGAGCCATACCTGAGGTGCTTTTCCTATCAACCAAGAAACCTGCGTAATCAGCATCAGCATACCCAACAAGATCAAAGTTGCAACCTTTAGGATACCATAAGGCTAGATCAGGTGTATGTCTTAAGTACCTAAAAATCCTTTTAACAGCCTTTAGATGAGTTTCTTTAGGGTTTGACTGAAAACGTGCACATAGACCAACACTAAAAACAATGTCAGGTCTACTAGCAGTTAGATATAAGAGTGACCCTATCATGCCCCTATAGGATTTCTCCTCAACTGAGGGACTACCATCATCCATTACCAACCTAGTTGAAGGAGAGATGGGAGTATCAATGGGCTTGGCTGACTCCATCCCAAAACGCTTAAGTAATTCCTTAATATACTTTTGTTGATGGATCATGGTGCCGTTTGAAGTTTGCTTGATTTGCAAGCCTAAAAAGAAATTAAGCTCACCCATCATGCTCATTTCAAACTCACTCCTCATCATTTTTGAAAATTCATTGCACAATTCATGATGAGTTGCACCAAATATGATGTCATCGACATATACTTGGACAATCAACAAATGTTCCCCCTTAGATTTTAGAAACAAGGTATTGTCTACCTTGCCTCTTGCAAAATTATTTTCCAATAAAAAGCTTGACAACCGCTCATACCAAGCTCTAGGAGCTTGTTTTAAACCATAAAGTGCCTTGTCAAGTTTGAAAACATGGTTAGGAAATTCATCACTTTCAAAACCGGGGGGTTGTTTGACATACACTTCCTCTTTAAGGTACCCATTTAGAAACGCACTTTTAACATCCATTTGATATAACTTGATCTCCATGTGGGCTGCAAAAGCTATCAAGATTCGAATGGCTTCCATCCTTGCAACAGGTGCAAAAGTCTCTTCATAATCAATTCCCTCTTCTTGGTTGTAGCCTTGAACCACCAGTCGGACCTTGTTCCTAGTGACTGTTCCACACTCATCTAGCTTGTTACGGAACACCCACTTGGTTCCAATGATTGTTCTATCCTTTGGCCGTGGCACAAGGTGCCATACCTTGTTTCTTTTGAACTGATGGAGTTCTTCTTGCATGACTGTGACCCAATCTGAATCTACAAGAGCTTCATTAATATTCTTAGGCTCAATTTTTGAGAGAAAAGCATAGAAAGCACAGAAATTTTTAAGCCTAGATCTAGTTTGAACTCCTGCATTAATATCAGACAAAATTTGATCAAGAGGATGTGAACTTTGGTATTTCCATGATCGTGGTGAAAGTGGGTTCACAGATATGCTCTCCATCCTAGCTGGAATACTTGGCGAAACAAGTTCAGGTCCTGTTCCCAAGCCTGTTTGGGAGCCTGTTCCTGAAATTATCTCAGAAGGGTTCGGCTGATGTTGTCCCGAACAGGGTTCCACCCTGTTTCCCCCTGTTTGGTTCACACCCTGCCTACCTTCCTGAAGAACAGCTTCAGGCCTTGATCTCTCAGGTTGATCCTTACCTGGTTCATCTTGAAGCAGCATGTCTTTTTTAACAAGACCTAGTTCGAGGTCTTCCTCCTGTGCATCATTCTCACTTAGAGAGTTAGTTTCATCAAAAAGCACATGCACACTTTCTTCAACACACAAGGTTCTCTTATTAAACACTTTGTATGCCTTACTATGTGAGGAGTAACCGAGGAATATTGCCTCATCACTCCTTGGATCAAATTTCCCTAAGGCATCCTTTCCATTATTATGCACAAAACATTTACACCCAAAAACTCTCAAATGCAAAATATTTGGTTTTCTTCCTTTGAGGATCTCATAAGGAGTTTTGTTAAGAACAGGTCTAATCATGCATCTATTTATAATGTAACATGATGTGTTTAAAGCTTCAGCCCAAAAATTTCTAGGAAGACCACTAGCAACAAGCATTGTTCTAGTCATGTCCTCTAGAGTACGATTTTTGCGCTCTACCACCCCGTTCTGTTGGGGTGTTCTTGGAGCTGAAAAATTGTGATCAACACCATGCTCATTACAATAGTCAATAAAGCTCGAATTTTCAAATTCTGTACCATGGTCAGACCTTATGCATACCAAAGATGTCCTACCCTCTTTTCAGTCTTTTTAATGAAAGCAAGAAATTTTTCAAAAGTTTCATCTTTAGAAGCCAAAAACAAAGTCCAAGTGAAACGAGAGTAGTCATCCACTATCACAAGCACATACCTCTTGCCACCTCGGCTCATGATCCTCATTGGACCACATAAATCCATATGTATTAATTCAAGGGGTCGAGTAGTACTTATACACTTTTTAGACTTAAATGAATTTTTGACTTGTTTGCCTTTGGCACATGCATCACATACCTTGTCATCATTGAATTTGATGGAAGGTAAGCCAACTACTAAATCTTTGGTTACAAGTTTGTTCAAAAGAGAGTGGCTTGCATGACCTAGTCCTTTGTGCCAAAGCATAACATCATCTTTTAAGGCACTCAAACAAGTCAAATTATTTTGGGGAAGAGTAGAAATACACACTTTATAAACATTTTTGTGTCGCTTCCCCCTCAACACAACATCTCCTGTGTTCATGTTTACAACCAAGCAACGTGTTGGAGAGAACACTACTAGGTTGTCTTTGTCACACAGTTGGGACACACTTAGCAAGTTGTGTTTTAAACCATCCACAAAATAAACATTGTCAATTGAATGGGAGAGTGACTCACCTATCTTACCTATACCGATAATTGTCCCAGATTTGCCGTTTCCAAATGCTACACTCCCTCCTTCTGATGCTGTAAGTGAGAGAAAATTGGATTTTTCACCAGTCATATGCCTCGAACACCCACTGTCAACATAACACAGCTGCCTGTTCCCTAGACTGTTTCCTGCACTGTTTACTGGGTTGTTTGCTGGGTTGTTCTCTCTCACTTCAGTCTGCAAAACAAATCAAGGGTTAGTTTTGGGAACCTAGATCCACTTGGGTCCCATTCCTTTAGACGTGTAAATCTCATCTTTCCTAACCCACATTTGTTTTACATGCACTGAGTTCTTTTTAATGGCATACTTTCTTATAGGACAAGCATATCGATAATGCCCCGTTTTACCACAATGAAAACAAACAATATTTTCAGGTAATCCCACATATTTGTTATTCACTGGGTAGGTCATCTTAGGCCCAAAACCTAGTCCTCTTCTATTTTGACTATGATGAGTGTTTAACCATTCCAACGCCCTTGAGGACCTGTTCCAGAGCTTGTTTGCGGCAAGGTCCGATTCTAAGTGTTTTATTTTTTCAAGCAAGTTTCTGTTTTCCTCCAGCAAAGACTCGACCTTACCTTTTAAGTCAAGAGATTCTTTTTCTAGCTCAGTCAGTTTAGTGGAACAAGTCTCTTCTTTCATGAGTAGAGTTTCTTTAAGCACATTGATGTTTTCATGCAAGGCAAGAGTCTCTTTGTCAACTTCAAGCTTTTCTAATTTAAGGGTTTCATTTTCAAGTTCTAAATCTCGAACATCCCCTTTTAATTCAGCACATATATCCATTATATTGTACACTAATTTCTCAAGAGTTGATTTATTTAGACCACGTACCTTGTTCTTGAGTTGAGTCAGACTATCCGTTGACCCATCATCTGAATCAGTGTCACTCCTTGCCATGAGTGCTACATCAGCTTCCCCAACTTCAGACCCTTCCTCATCCTCACTTGAATCTCCCCAGGCCGCGAGCATAGCTTTTGAGAACCTTTTCGCTGAGCTGCTTACACCCTGTTTCCTCCCCTGTTTTCTGGGGTGTTCGGGTTCTTGTTCTTCCTTGTGCAGTGGGCAGTTTCTCACAATGTGGTCCAGCTTACCACACTTGAAACACCCAGTGAACTGTTCCCGAGGGGTGTTCCTGGCTTTGCCGAAGTCCTTCCTTTTGATGTTTTCTTTGACTTTCTTGAAGAACTTCTTAAACTTTTGAGTCATCATGGCAATCTCCTCCTCCTCAGAATCAGAATCATCTTCTAAGGCCTTTAGTGCAAGACCTCGTTATCTCTTTGTCTCATCTTTCTGTTGAGAATATTTCCTAAGTTCCTATGTTTGGAGGTTTCCAATCAGCTCATCTAGGGTGATCTTGTTCATGTCCTTAGCTTCTTGGATGGCCGTTACTTTTGCTTCCCAAGAATGAGGTAAAATTCTTAGGATCTTCCTTACCAATTCTTCAGTGGTGAAGGATTTTTCCAAGGATTTCAACTCATTCGTTATGTGAGTGAAGCGAGTGTACATGTCCATCACACTTTCCCGATCACCCATCTCGAACAGCTCATACTTTCTCATAAGCAATTCAATCCGGGATTGCTTTACTTGATTGGTCCCTTCGTGAGCTACTTGCAAAGCATCCCAGATTTCTTTGGCCGACTCACATTCAGATATGCGAGTATATTCATCAGGACCTAGGCCAAAATATAGGAGTTTCTTGGCCTTGGCATTCTTCTCCATCATCTTGTAATCTTCAGCATTGAACTCCTTAGGCTCCTTGGGGATTGACTTTCCATCTTCAGTTGTTTTCTTAGGGATGAGTGGTCCATGCTTGATGAGCATCCACAACTCATAGTCCTCGGCTTGGATGTAGTTTTCCATCCTATTCTTCCACCAACTATAGTGTTGGCCATTAAAGTATGGTGGATGAGTTATGGATTGACCTTCAAGCATGCCTTATGGAGTACTCATCTTCAAGGATCTGTCAAAGGTATTAGCTTTTCAAAGGAGAACCTGCTCTGATACCACTTGTTGAATTAGAGAGTACACAACCACAAGAGGGGGGTGAATTGTGGTGTCCGATTTTCGCAAGTTGCTGACAAACAGTCTAAGACCCTGTTCGCACAGGTTGTTTCTGAGATAAGCAGAAGCGAAAATCCAACAAAATTGAATGCAGAAATAATGGACACAGGATTTTTACGTGGAAAACACCTCTAGCCCAACTGAGGTTAAAAACCACGACCTACCTCGTGTAGGATTTAAACACTTCACTAAACGGGCTAATCACGTTACAATGGTAACACACCTTGTTACAACTTGTAACACACGTAACCTGTCTTCCCTAAGACAAGTTACCCCACGTCCAAAATCCCCTTGATTTGGACACACACTCTACTCACTCTTGTGAAAGAAGAATGTAAAGAAAAAACACCCTATTACAATGCTTCTCAATTAAGCTAATATAGGGTACAATGAAGTCCTAGTATGCCAACTTTGAAAGCTCAATTAATTCACTCACAAGGCTCGGTTTTCTTTTCAAACGTTTTAGCTCATGAACTCAGACTTTTTCTCTCTGAAAACCGATGTGTCCAAGATTGTAAGAAGCCGCCTTTTATAGTGCTTGGAACACAATTCATCAAATTTTTGGAAACTAAAAAATCTGAAGAATATAGAATCCTTTACCGACAAGGGATGGAAAAACTATTTCTGAAATTTTTGGAAACTAAAATCCTAGAGAAAATAGAATCCTTTAGCTACAAGGGGTAAGGTGACATGAGCTGAAAACACTTCCTGAACCGCGTGCATAAGGCGGTGTTCTTCAGCAGCTAGCCCATGTTTTTCTCAACTACCTTATCCACTTGCCAAAAATTGGATATTCTTTTTATTCAAAAAGATTTTGCAAATCCCTTAAGTTTTTGATAACCGTTTTTTAGGGTAAAGAATAAGATACTCCATAGAAAAATCTTTCTTGCAAATCTTTGAAGAAGCTGCTCAAAATCCAAAAGATAAAAATCGTGCAAAGCAGTTTTTCGCAGCTTATTCTGGAAACACCCTGATCACCCTTTTTCCAGGGTTGTTCTGAAGGGTGATCCGAAATATTTTCCGAAAAGCAAAACCGTTTCCAGTGAGTGGTAAATTAAAACTTTCTAATTGGCATATTAACAAGAGTCTAAAAATATAAAACCAAATCAAATCAAGACATCTTGTTGTAACCACTAGTCATCTTGTAGAACGACTTTGCTGCAAACACTTCACAGAATATGCTTCAAACACCGCACGAAACCTGTTTGTCACAGCTGCACATATCTTATGTTTCAAACACTTCTCAGGATATGCTTCAAAACACCTCACAGAACCTGTTCCTCACAGGTGTTCTTACATTGCTGACTTGAGTACCTGTTCTTGATAAACCATTAGTCAAGCAGTTTTAATACATTGAGAACAGCAGTAAGGTCCTGTTTGGAAAGCCTGTTTGGAGCAACAACAACAACACTTGGATTTGTTATCATCAAAACTTTATACATTCTAACAGATAGTAAGTGGTTACAATAAGATAATTGAGTAATTAGTATTTGGAGGCATTATAGTTGTGACATCTGAGCCAGGTTTGGGGGCCTCTAGGAGCTATAGGCTGGTTGTGAGTTGTTCAAACTAGTTAAACAAGCTGTTGTTTATCAATTCATGCGTGTGAGTGCATAACAAGGATGCTTCAGTAAACATTTAGCTGTCTCTCAGTGATTAGTGTTAAGGTCGACGACATAGTCATGAAACACCTTGGGGGCTCTATCGTTGACAAAGTAGAGTAAGGAAGCATCCAGTTGGCCTCCTATTGACATATGCAGCCCAAGAAGGTTTACCAAGTTTATAGCAATTATTTTGTAAAGTTTGGGATTGTTCATTTATGTTAGAACAACAACTGTAATTTAGAGGTTTCCTTAAGATACAGAGAAATACTTAATGCTCGGGGTATGGTGAAGTTTAAGATATGATGCAGGTGAAGTTTAAGATATGATGCAAGGATGCTATTTGCAAATCCGCATGTGATCAATGCAGTACCAAATTACATTTCGCTTTCTAGGTAGTGGAAATACATTTTGTTGCAATACCTTTGTGCGGGATCAATATGAAATTACCACTGTAATAGTGTACATGTCTAAGGGCCTAGCATCTTATCCTACATGGTTTGCAATAGTAATTCACTATATTGAAGTACGTAATGACACCCTAATAGCTTGTCGTATGCCATTTGGTATTGCATAGGCAGTAAGTGTTCGGAGAAGGTTGACACACAAAGAAAGTCATGACATTAATTGGTTTTCATATTATGCCAACCCATGTAGGCTACTACATGTTAGGTTTATACTACCCATCCAACAACAAAGCATTCCTGACTATTATGAAGGTAATAAAGAAGTGAAGGATGTTTGGGTGGGGGTTTTCGTTTGACATTGCAACTTTTAGTCCATCGACTGTCATATAACTATGCATGTCTCAAACCCTAAAAATGGGTCGAAGAAGAACTTCTTTAGAGGTTTGAGATTGTATAATGTGATTGAGCCTTACACTTGTTATGGGCTAAAAACAACCTTAATAGCACATGGGAATCAGTAAAGGTGGATCTTGGTGCTAAAATATTCATAGCAGATTTCAAAGAAATGTAAGGGTAATTCTTTGACCAATTTTGGTGGATTAAGTGATGGGTGTTACTAGGCTGA
>JAKOGI010000413.1:440000-455000 GCA_029747015.1 Carnegiea gigantea | reverse complement strand
GTGGCACCGGTATAGATAGGTTGGACCTCTTGGGTGTCTTGAAAGGAGTGTTTCACCTCTCTGCTCTATATAAGGGGTTTAGCCTCAACGAAAAAGGTCATTTTCTCCTTGCATACTCAAGCTATTTAGAGAGAGGAACAGTTCCTAGAAAGAGAAGCTCTGCCCTCTTGCCTTATCCCTCATCCAAACTCACTGTAGCATCTCAACTACCTTCCTTGCATCTTCAAAGGTGTTGCTTGAGTGTTCATCTTCATCTTCAAACTATTCCCTTGAATCTTCATCTCTTACAAGTTTATCCTCGTACCCTCTTAAAACATTGTTTGTTGTACTTGTATAATCATGTCTTCATCTTACTCATCCAGTGGGGTCGTCCCTGAAGAGTTAGCCAGTCCCCACGTGGAGGGTCTTCATCCGCAATTCCCTAGCCTCCCGACCTTTATTGATGGCCGAGCGGTTGCCGGCGTCCCCCGAAAGAATCAATGTAGGGAACCTAAAAAAATTCCGTACGTTGTGCCTCTTTTTGAACCAGGCACTCCCTCATGGCCTAGCTGCAAGTACTCCTCCATCCCTAGCATCCTCAGTCCTAAGGTGGAGGTCTCATACCCATGGGAAATCACCATTGCTTACTATATTACCGATTTCCATGAACGAAGAATGGCCAAAACCAAGTCCACGCCTCGCGTAAGGTCTCAAGACGTGTTGTTGGCCGAGGGTACACAAGGTAATCCCTGTTCTGCCTCAAGTTCTCAAAACTAGGGGCTGAGGTGGCCTCTACTGGTACTAGCTCTTCCTTGAGGGGGACCTCCTCCTCCTCTTCTGATAGGTCGTCCAGACATTCATCCTTAGAGGTGGCATCAACGAGCTCCTCGTCCCATGAAGGGCCTTCTACTCCGGGCAAGTCGGTACTTAAGAGGAGAGGTCGTTCTTTTGTGGGACCAGTTCCTGAGATTGTGGCAGAAGGACCAGAGTTCCCAGGGGCCCCAGCTCGCTTGAACCCACAGGATGGTCCGAGCAGTCACTTTCTCGACCCTAAGGTCGTTCCTACATTAAAGAGAACGTCCCTCGAGAAGCAATACCTCCTGCCTGTAGGGTACACTTTCGTAATCCCCGAGGCGGATGCAACTGTGAACGAGCCACCCACCAAATGTATAGCAGTTTATCGCACGACTCTCAACTACAATCTCAGATTCCCTCTTCACTTGGTGATTGAAGAGACTTTGAACAAGTACGAATTGGCACCTGCGCAGGTTATGCCTACATCATGGCATAACATTCGCTCTTTTATTGCGACTTGCGAACGGCGCGGCCTCACCTGTTCGGCACAAGCGTTTAGTCTTCTACATACCGTCCAGAGGGCTCCTAAGGAGACTGGGGACTTAGGATGGTATTGTTCCAATAACAGGCCGTGATTCATGATGGCCATTAAGAAGAAGTCAAAGGTGAAGTATTGGAAGTATGACTTCCTCTTTATCCATTGAGAGTCAGGTTGGGGCAATGTTCCTGACTAGAACGAGGGTAAACTCGCTAGAAACCCCTTCAGGGAACCCACGGCTAAAGAGACAAAGACGACCTGCTACTTCTAATTCTACATGCGGGAGGACGATAAGGCCCAGCCCCTCCCTAAGTTTATGGCTCAAGTAATAGAATCAGTGAAGGGCCCTGAGAGGAGGAGGAGCAAATGTAGTGACATGGAACCTTTGAATTGGCTCCCCAAGTTGAAGTTTTTTGAAAACGACTTCTTCCTTGCCACGGCGGACCTTCTGATCCTTAAGAGTCTTTCTAAGGATATTGGTTGTTCTTGTGCTAGTCAGCCTTTCTGCTTGGTTCTGACCTGACTTTCCTTTTGTTTTATGCAGAGCAAGCGAGGGCCAGGTTGACGGTCTTTGAGACCAGGGACGCCGCTTCTGAGCAAGTGACAGCCGATACCGAGCGCCATCGGGAGGAGGAGAGGCAGCCCCTTGTGATCCAGCAAGCCAAGAAGGTATACTTTAGAACCCTATTTTCCCCCTTTATCGTGGCCCCTAGTTTGGAGTAAATTGATCAGTTATTTTGACCGCAAGCACCCCCTTTAGTACCGCGTGGGACGAAGCCTACAATCAATTTATCGGTCTGCAAGTGCCAACGAAGCGAGGGCCGTCCTGACGAGACCGCGACGTCTGCCCCTACCCATGCCGGGAAAGCAGGAGTCGAACAGTCTACACCTCAGCACTCTAGAAGCCGGTCAGCTAGGGGCTGCACCCCCGGTCCCCAAGAGCACACCGCCCCTTCTAAGACCATGAGGACTACTTCTTAGGCCATCGGCGGTTCTCCCCCGAGCACCCAGCGGCCGTACACCAATTTTATCAAGGCCGACCCCATGGCCAAGTTTTTATTTATCCAGGACTTAGTTAAGTCCTGGGACTTGGTGACCTCGGGCACCTCGGATCTCTCTAAGATTACCAAGGACGAGGTGACAATGGCAGAAGCGTTCGTTTGAGGGGTAAGAGCCGCGGCAGAGTGCTGAAGGCTGGAGCGACTGGAACCCCAGTACCAGCGGTGCTGGGAAAAGATGAAGGCTGAACAAGACGCCCGAGACACTAAGAAGAAAGACCTACAGTGCCAGCTAGAGGAGGCACTTTCAAAGGCCTAGGTTAAGGTGACCGTGGGGGCTGAAAGGGCGGCTCAAGCCAGGGAGCAAGGCTATCAGCAGGTTCATGCCAATACCTTAGGGTATTTGCACAAGGTCTTGGTGACGCTAGCCCAAGAATTTCGAGAGGATAGCTACTTCGAGGCTTACCTCCACTACGTCGACGAGTACCAACAAGCCGAGGACGACGGCCAAGACCCCGAGAACGTGGAGTTTATACCTCCTTCCAATGAGGGTGATGGTGTAGGGGATGAGGCAACTAACCCCTTGAATGCTAATGCCGGGGCTTCTGAAGATAAGGGTTGTGAGGAAAGTGGAGATCCTGATATGTAACCCACTTTTTTTTCCTTGTTCTTTCTTCTTCGTCTTCTTCTTCCTTTTTTTAAGGCTGTATTTGCACTTTATTAATGAAAAACGTTCATTTCTAATAGCCATGCTTCTTTCGTTGATCATTCTTCTATTTCATACTTGTTCTTTCGTTTGAGCTTGCATTTTCGTACTTCATACGCTGTAGGGTTCTAGCCCCCAAGTGAAAGAACAAGCAATGCATCATTTTGGCGGGGGACTGAGAGAACCTCAGCACCCCTTCCGGCTAAGAGTGTAGCTACCGGCCATAAGGCCATGCTCTGAAACCCTTAACCCTATGGGGCTAAGAGTTGAGCGACCGGTCGTGGGACTTAGCCCCCACTAGGGCTAAGAAAGTAGCGACTAGCCGTAAGGCCGTGCTGTGGGACCCTTAGCCCCCACTGGGGCAAATAGTGTAGCGACCTACCATAAGACCGTGCTCTGGGACCCTTAGCCCCTACTAGGGCTAAGAGTGAAGCAATCGACCATAAGGCTGTGCTCTGGGACCCTTAGCTCCCACTGGGGCTAAGAGTGTATCGACCGGCCGTAAAGCCGTGTTCTGGGACCTTTAGCCCCCACTAGGGCTAAGAGTATAGCGACCTACCATAAACCCATGCTCTGAGACCCTTAGCCCCTACTAGGGCTAGGAGTATAACAACTAGCCCTAAGGCCGTGCTCTGGGCCCCTTAGCCCCTACTGGGGCTAAGAGTGTAGCAACTGGCCGTAGGGCCTTGCTCTGGGACCCTTAGCCCCCAGTGGGGCTAACAGTGTACCGACGGCCATAAGGTCGTGTTCATGGAAAGGTAGGATTGCTTATGAATGCGAAGGTGGTTGCTGTAGGCTTTTTATTTCTAGTAATCAAGGAATACATAAGCAATCGATGTAAGTAAAAGCATGACCCTCAGTGTAGTACTTCCTCAGGTTGCTGTTATGCCAGGTTCATGGTGTGGGATAGCCGCTAACGGCCATAAGGTTCAGTGAAGTAACTTTGTATGGGCCTTCCCAATTGGCAGTGAGTTTACCATGTTCCCCTGAGCGAGCTACGACTTTCATGCACCGAAGAACAAGGTCGCCGACTTGAATTGTTGCAATCACGCTGTACGGTCATGTAAGTGTGTGATGCAGAGCTTGTAGAGGGCTTCCCGAAGGAGAGCATTGCCACGGATGGAGGGGAGGAGGTCCAGGGCTTCTCGGAGCCAAAAAACTACACAAAGGTACCCTAACTTTTGTGGAAACTATTTTAAGGCCCCCTTGTTTTTAAAACTAATTCTGGGGTACCCTAAATAATGGTGCAACTATTTTTATGGCCCAATTCCGGCCCGTGGTTGAACGGAGATATGCTTGGACGAAAATACCCTTATTAAACCTGCATAGTTCTTCAAGAAAACTGAAGACCTGACCTCCAAGTTACCGTCTTCTCTCTTTCTCTGTCTCGCTCTCCTTGTCTCTGTTGTTGTCGCATGCGTAGAATTACTGGTGAAGGAGCTTGGAAACACCATTGAAGAGAACAAGAAGGTTGGAGGTAGTTGTTGAAGTTGTGACAATGGTAAGTGAACCCTCAAATTTGAAAAATTTATAGTTTTTTTGATATATTTTCTGATGGACATTACATGTGGGTATGCGTGATGTGAAAATATGAGTTTGATGTTGTGGGTTGGTTTGTTAGTGTAGTGGATGATGTATAAACTGGTCGATTTTTTGACACAGTTCTCAAAAAATTTTGAGAATTTTGAGTTTTGAGGTTTTTGGAAAGGGGATTGTGATTTCAATGAAAGAAGTAATGGTGTTGTTGATGTTGTTCAATTTGATATTTTCATGTAATTTACGTGTAAATTTTGTACTTCTTTGATATTGTCTTTGAAACAGGGTAAGGACATTAGGGACTTAGTTGTTCATTACAAGGATACAGTCATCAGAATTATAGATGTTAAGATAGAGAAGTATAATTGCATTGAGTTGTTTAGAGATGCCAGGGCAAGTGCAAAGGAGTCAGGTGTAGAGTTTCCTAGGTATGCTAGGTTCAGGTATCATCCCCCAAATAAGGAAAACCAGAGATGGCATTTGAACATTGATGATGATTGGGTTAGGCTAACAAAATTCTGGGAAGATATGAGGAGTAAGTGTATTCCCATATACATGTATGATATGAAGAAGCCCTTTGACAATCAAAAACATGTTGAAAGCCTTGACCAAATAAGTGCCTCTGTTACATAATCATTGCCTCAGATAGTTACAGTTGAATCTAAAAAGAATGTGAGAATGGTGAGTGGTGTGGAGGACTTGACTGATAGTTAAGGAAACATATGGGCAGACAGTTTGATTGTGAGCCCTGCTGTTGCCCTTGTTAAACCTATGGCCTATAGACTAGTTATAAGATCTGTTGCTAATTCCCCTGTTAAGCCACACTAAGTTCCCAATCTAGGCCTTGTGAGTCCCTACCTCAACCCAAATCAACTTCTCTTAAAAAGTCATGTAAATACCAAGCAAAGCCCACTTCCACTTCCTCACCTAAGCCCACTGCAAAAGCAAGCCCACCAGTAGAACTGAAAGTAAAGGGTAAGTCTTTATACTACTTACCAATAAGCCCATCACGATCACCCCAATCCAAAGTTGACTATACCCCATTGCAGTCCACTATGGAATCCACCCCTGAGCACAGTTCCCCATTACAATCCACTCCTGATGTACAGTTGCCTTTATAGCCATCCAGGCCACAGACCAGATCATGCCTAAAGAAACCTGACAGCACCCCTTTAGAATCCACTCCTAACCCATCCAAAACTGACTCTAATCCTAAACACTCATCCAGAACACTAAGTAAACCTAACTGTAACCTTGGTGAACCTATTGCAGCCCCTACTAAACCTCACACCAGGTCCCAATCGAGAGATGATGGCATACATACAGGCCCTAGTTCTGGTCCTAAAAAATCGAGCAGTAGCAGCACCTCCAAATGTCTCCCACCATTCAATCCTTTATCTTTGGCTGTCCTTGGGGTTGATGAGCTGCTTAATTTTGATCTTAGATCTCTGTGCAGAGAACCTTAATGGGAGGTTAAGGAGAATGAATGGGCTGATGGTAGGGATGCTGTGATTTCTATTGTTGGAGCTCAGGCTGAGGGGGGTATGGTTATTGTTACTTCTGTTGATGACAACCCACCCTTTGATGATGATAGTGAGCATGAGGATTTTGTAGTGGATGGTAAAGATGTTGATGACAGTGAAGATGTGTCTTTAGATGAGGAGAATAACAGCAGTAAATCTGGAGATGATGAGCAATTGGAAGTTTAGGTTGAGCAGAGGATGCAATTAGGAGCAGAAATTATTGACAATGATGTAGATAGGGATCTAGTTATGAACAAAATGGCAAGGACTTTAAGGCAAGGAACTCTATGGACTAAAAACAGGGATGGTAAGGTTAGTTTATTGCCTGGTCACATTTTCACTTGTAAAGAGGACATACTCATAATTATGAGAGAGTACTGCATTCAAGAAGGTTTTACATTACAAAAGCTGAAAAATGAGAAAACTAGGTATACTCAGAAATATACCAACCCAGGATGCACTTGGAAAATTCATTATAGCGTGCTAGTTGATAGAACCACTTAGATGGTGAAAGCATATAGTGGGAGGCACATTTGTGGTAGACCTGACCAAAATAGGATGGCTACAGCTCCCTGGGTTAGTAAATTTCTTCTCCCTTACTGCATAGCTGCTCCAAAAATGGATGTGGAGGGAATGCAGGATATTATTATGAGGAAGTGTGGAATTCAGATTCCAAATCATACATGTTGGAGGGCAAGGAAAATGATAAAGGATGTTATTGATGGCAAACATGAGGAAGGGTATAAGTATTTGGCACATTATACAGAGGAGTTCAAAACCAAAAACCCTGGGTCTATTACTTTCATTACGTGGGATTACCAAGAACCTACCAAGAACCCAATTTTTAACCATCTGCTCATCTGTGTTGGTCCTTTAATTGCAGCATTCAAAAACTTCTACAGGCCTTTGATTGGGATAGATGTCTGCCATCTTAAAGGGGTGTACAGGGGAGTGTTACTGACTGCAATGGCTTTAGATGGGAATAATGGACAGTTCCCATTAGCTTATGCTGTGGTTGAGAAGGAAAATAAGGAGTGAACTTTTTTTTTGTCTGGCCTTATAAGAGCTCTTGATGCAGTTGACAACCAGTCCATGTACACCATAATGTCTAACAGACACAAGGTAAGCTTGTGCTGTTCTCTTTATAAATTGATTTATAGTATAGGATATTTCACTTACTTGTTCATTATTTGCTTGTGTTTAGGGAATTATAAAGGCTTTGAGAATTGCTATGCCTACTGCTTCAAGGAGAACGTGTGTCATCCATTACAATAAAAATTTTGCATCACTTTATCCAGGTAAGCTATATGGTCATGCTCTGTACTTTATTAAATTAGGAGTGTATAGCAGAAAGCATTATCTGAGATAGCAATTGTTCACTTGTTAGGTGCATGGTTTCATGCCTTCTTTTACATTGCTGCAAATGTCTATGCCCCATTTATACATGAGAAAGCAATGGAAAAAATTAGGGAGAAAGACCCTGGAGCTTATCATTAGCTGAGAAACACTGAGAAGATAGAACTGTGGGCTAGGTTTAAGTTTGATACCAATCTTAAATGTGATGACAATACTAATAACTTTGTTAAAAGCTTCAACCATGCAATTATTAAGTTCAGAGGTTTGCCTATCTTAACCATGGTTGAGGAAATTAGGAAACTCACTGGGAGTAGGTTTATGAAGAGATTTAAAAAGTTACAAAAATGGAATGGCAGGCTTGTTCCATTTGTACATAAGAAGTTGCTTATCACAGAGATGGAGAGTAGGAATTGCACACATCTGGTACATGCTGGCCAAGGAGAGTTTGATATGACTGAAGGACATACCAACTTCACAGTGAGGTTACAAGGTAAATTCTGTGATTGTAGAAAATGGCAACTTACTGGCCTCCCTTACAAACATGCAGCAAGGTGTATTTTCAGGATGAAGCAACAGTTGGAAGATTATGTGGAAGACTGCTTCACTGTGGAGAAGTATAGAAATCTCTACAACCACATTGTTCATCCTATTGCAGCTCCACAAATGTGGGAGACGAGGAATTTGCCTGATTTAGACCCATCCTATGTTTAAAGGAAAACAGGCAGGCCACCAGAGTATAAAAGAACAGAGTCCTTGAATGCCCCTTTACCTGAATCTTAGTCACAGCAACTCCCACACAAAGTACTTGGGTCTGGCACTACCAAGTATAAGTTTCAGCTCCAATGTTGGTTAATTAATTTCACATATGTTAGCTAATATCATTTATTTAATTGTTATAGGTGTAAAACATGCAAGCACCTTGGCTATAATGCTACAACCTGTGGGAGGCCTAGAGATGAGCATGGCAGGCTATTAACCAAAAGGAAGAGGAGACCCATAGAAGGCAGGGTTCCTAAACCTCGAGGCAGGCCAAAGAAGCAAAAGGCAGCCACTTTAACACCAACACCCTCCATAATAGCAGCAGCTCAAGCAGGTCCATCCACCCAATGCAGCCAAGTTGGAGCATCCCAAGCTACCTAACCTACAAGCAGCAGAATCCTACACCAGACCTCCATTTGTTATGTCATTTTTTGTAGTTTCATAGCTTTATCAATGTTTCTAATGTAAGATAAAGTATGTTCCAAGAGTAATTTGTTGCTAAGTTAATTGCAATTGTCATGTGATACAATGCAAATCTGATAATGTACTTACTTTACTTCAACAAAGTGAAGTTATAATGTGTTCCAGGCAAAATATGTGTCCATAGTCAATAACAACTAACTCATTTCATTCCATGATAACGATATACATTGAGCTACAAAACATTAGCAATTGAACTTCAAACTACCATCACAATGACAAGAGCTACAATAATACCAATTAAGAGCATGTACACAGCACTTTGCCCCTTCTCAATCAACTTAACTAGCATTCTCAACTCTGACAAGTCCTTCTTGATTTCAGTTAGCATCACTAAAATCCTCTTCTCCATCTCATTGTCATCATTAACCCACTTTAAGAACTTATCACACCATAAGCACTTCATGTATTCTCTTCCCGGGTTTTAGCTTGAATGGGACACTTTCCTTATTCCTTGCATATGGCATCTCAGACATATGCAATCATCACCAAGCTGATTGCTCCTAGAGGATGACATACCTCACATTTCAAATTCTTGCCTCTTCCTAGCCCCCCAAAAAAAAAAAAACACAAACAAAATCAGGATAGTTGTAGATGCAGCAGTAGTAGCAACAGGGGACAGAGTACAGCAGTAGCAGCATCACTCCAGACTAGCGCAGCAGCAGCAAGGACAAGGAAGATGAATGTGAAGGATGTTTGCTTGGTAATGACAAAGCATAGCAGTGGGGATGGAAATGGAGAGCAAAACGAAGGAGAGAGAAGATATTTGGTGCATGAATTTATATCCAAACTCCTATGACCGTTGGAAATAATTGTAAGAATTAGATGTTTTAGGGGTTATTTTGGCATTGCATTTCAAAAATTCAAATTCACTGCTTTTCATTCGGAATGACGCCGGAATCAGGCCATAAAAATAGTTACACCATTATTTAAGGCACCCCAGAATTAGTTTTAAAAACTAGGGGGCCTTAAAATAGTTTCCACATAAGTTAGGGTACCTTTATGTAGTTTTTTTAAATCTCGGAGCGCTGCATTGTTCAGCTCTTCTTGAAAAGTTATCAACCGATGAGTGTGGGGAGCGACTTCTACGGGTAGAATAGCCTCGGACCCATAAGCTAACATGAAGGGGTCTCGCCAGTACCGGTTTTCTCGGTGGTGCGGAGGGACCATAGGACGTCGTGCAGCTCATCCACCTGCTTTCCCTTTGCATCGTCAAGTTTCTTCTGCAGGCCATGGAGGATAGAGTTGTTGGCCACTTCGGCTTGGCCGTTGGTCTGGGGATGAGCGACGGTGGCAAACAGAGCTTGGCAGCCCAAATTGCTGAGATAGTCGATGAGCCTATTGGTATCGATCTACCGGCCATTATCAAAGATGATGGCACGGGGGATGTTGAAGCGATTGATAATGTTCCGCCAAGTGAACCTTCGTACTTGGACAGTGGTTATGGAGGCGATGGCATCGGCCTCTATCCACTTAGTGAAGTAGCGTACCACTACAGAGAGATACTTTTGTTGCCGCATAGCCTTGGGGAAAGGACTGAGGAACTCCATTCCCCAAGTAGCGAATGACAGGGGACTGACAATCGGCGTCATAAGAGTGGAAGGTACTCCTTGGATGGGGGCGAACTTATAGCACTTATCGCAAGTCCACACCAGTGTCATGGCGTCGTCCCGTCAACTAGGCCAGTAGTAGCTAGGATGGCTGTCGCAGCTAGGGCGTGACCACCAGCATGTGTACTGCAAATGCCTTCGTGCAGCTCTTCCAGTATCTTTCTCCCTTCCTCTGGGGTCACACATCACAGGAGAGGTCGGGCGAAGTATCTCTTGTATAGGATCCCCTCATATAGGATGAACCAGTTCGACCTTTTCTTCACTCTATCCACTTCTTTTGGATCTGCGGGAAAGGTACCGTCAGTGAGGTAGGCACGGATGGGGTCCATCCATGTTGAGCTTCTGTCTAACCATAGCACTTCATGGGGATCTATGTTCCTTTCCGTCAGGGTCTCCCACTGAATGTTTTGGGGCTTCCCATCGTCAGACGAGCTTGCTAATGTAGACAGTGCATCGGCCTATCGATTCTCCGAACGAGGGATATGTGTGATCGCAAAGTGCTTTAGTAGCTTAGTTGCCTCTCGTACCCGCCGAACATATGCTGCCATGGTGTTGCCTTTAGCTTCATATGCACCGTTGCACTAATTAACGACTAGCTGGGAGTCAGAAAATGCTTGGACCGAGTCTGCCCTGGTTGTGCACCGTAGCTCTATTCCCGCGATGAGGGCTTCGTACTCCACTTCATTGTTGGACACTTTGAACATGAACTTCAAGGCGTGTTCGTGCCGTACTCCAGTGGGACTTTCAATGATGTGGCCCCACTTCCGTCCTGAGTGGACGAGCTGTTAACACACATGTCCCAGGGTTGGGAATGCAGCTCACCTTCCTCTATGGGCGTGGCGTTCTCGACCAGAAAGTCAGCTAGCGCCTGGGCTTTAATGGCCCGCCATGGCTCAAAGACCAAGTTATAGCGTGACAATTCAACGACCTACTTTAAGAGCTGTCTTGAGGCATCTAACCTCAGAAGGACATTCTTCAAGGGCTGGTCAGTTAGGACCAGGATCTTGTGGGCCTCAAAATAGGGCCTCAGCTTTCAACTGGCCATCACCAGGGCATAAGCAAACTTCTCTATAAGAGGGTAGTTTACCTGCTCCTACTAAGGCGTGGCTCATGTAATGCACAAGGACTTGCTCCTTATCCCTCTCCACCACAAGAACGGCACCAACTATGTGCTTCGAAATGGCCAGGTAAAGGACTAGGGTTTCTCGTGCTAGGGGGCTGGCGATTTTGTGCAAATGAGCCAGGTACATCTTTAGCACTTCGAAAGCTTCATTGGCTTACTGATCCCAAACGAAGTTCGCCCACTCTCATAAGACTCGGAAGAACGGCGGGTACTTGTCCGCCGATCGGGACATGAACCAGCCCAGGGCAGCTATGCAGCCGATCAAGCACTGCACTTCTCTGACATTTTGCAGCAGTTTCATGTCGAGTATGGCCTAGACCTTATCCAGATTAGCTTCAATCACACGGCTGCTGATCATGAACCCCAAGCATCTGCCTGATTGTACTCCAAACGCACATTTCTTGGGGTTAAGCTTCTTACTGAAGGCACGCAGTATGTCGAACGTCTTTCTCAAATCGTGGCTGTGATCAACGTCGGTCCTGCTTTTTACTATCATGTCATCAATGTAGACCTCCATAGTTTTGGCAATGAGGGGCTGGAATAACTTGTTGACTAGGTGCTGATAGGTTGCTCCAACGTTTTTTAGAGCGAAAGGCATCATCTCATAACAATGTAGGCTCCGGTCCATGATGAACACAGTCTTTTCTTGATCGTCTAGGTAGAGGGGTATTTGGTGATACCCGGAGAAGGCGCACACGTAACTCAAAAAGGTGTGTGCCCAGACGTGACATCCACCAACTCGCCAATTTTCGGCAGCGGGTACCTATCCTTTGGGCAAGCCTTGTTTAAATCCATGAAGTCCACACATATTCTCCATATCCCATTGCGTTTCTTTACTAACACCACATTCGAGATCCATTCAGGGCATTCGCATTCTTGAATGAACCCAGCTTCCAATAGCTTCTATACTTCAGCGTTAGCTGCGGCCGCTCTCTCCGGGCCCATGTGACGCTTCTCCTGGATGACCGGCCTATGGAGAGGATCCATGTTTAGCTGGTGCTCTATTAACGGTCGAAGCGATGCCGCGTATTTCATCGGGTCCGAAGGCGAAGACATCCCTGTGCTCCCACAGGAGTGAGAGCAGCGACTCCCGATCGAGGTCAGTCACATCTTGGCCTAGCTGGACAGTGAGCTCAGGTCATTCCCCCTTAAGTGAAACATGCTCCACGTTGTCAACAACCTCCGGTCGTGGCCGTAAGGGCTCAACCCAACGTATGGTGTGGATGACCAAGGCTTTAGAGACAGTAGGAGGTGGTCCGGTTCTGGGCCACTTCCCCGCCTGGGATGGTCTGCTAGGCCCATTTTCCTTCACTTGTTCTATCAAGGGCTGAATGCTCACCAAGTAACACTCCCGGGCTGTTCGTTGGTCCCCATGCATTTCACCCACGCTTCCGTCATCAGCCTCAAACTAGAGCTGGATGAGGTATGGGGCGATGACGGCTTTCACCTTATGAAGGGTTGGGTGTCCTAGGATCACGTTGTAGGCCGTGGCCACGTCAACGACTAGGAAATCAACCTCCAGATTCTTGGCCTTGAGCTTATCACCAAAGTGTATCGGGAGGCAGATCATACTAGTAGGGTTTACCTTCTGTCCTTCAAAACCGAAGATGGGGTGCACCAAGGGGACGATGTCGCGTCCTGGGTGCGTGAGTTTCTTCAAACAATCCCAAGTGATGATGTCAATGGAGCTTCTCGTGCCGATCAGAATCCTCCATACAATTGCCCTAGCTATTGTCATCTCTACCGCCAAGGGGTCATTGTGTGGAGAGGCAAAGCATAGGGTTTCCTTTCCGCCAAATACCACTGTGGACACCGTTATACAGGGCCCCTGCTCAATCGTGAGTACCTGCTATGCACCTCTAAGTTAAGCCTTCTAAGCTGACCAGGTCATACCCTTTGCATAGCCTCCAGCAATAGTGGCCATAACTTTCGTCGAACACTCTTCATCCCAAGCTGGGGCTGTGTGGGCTTTTGTTCTCTGCAAAGGAAACGAGGGCCTCTCTTCAAAAAACGGTCGATCTGACCCTTGTTCACCAATTCATGAAGGCCTTTCTTCAACTCATGGCATTCAATAGTGGTGTGCCCATTCTGCTCATAAAACTCACAATATTTTCGGGCGTTCCGGGGCTTTGGGGGCGCTGTCATTGGCGGCGGTCTTCGGAGCATGGGATGTTCCCAAACCTCTATGAGGATGCTTTTGGCATCAGTGGTGAACCAAGGGTCGATTGTCCCGAGCCGTGGCCTCCTGTCTCTGGCCCGGGATTTCTGTCGCTGCAATTAAGATTCTTATCCCCATGGATTCTAGCCTTCTTTAGGGCGTTGGAGTTATCAACGCAGATCTCTGTGGCACGAATGAAATCGGCAGCCTTTCTTAAGGTCTCGGCCAAGGTAGTCTCCTTTTGTTGAGCTAAGGAGAACTTGAAACACCCGCTTTTGAGACCATTTAGGAAGGAGGTGTATGCCACCCCATCTTCCAGATCTGGGATTAACACCGCCTCCTGGTGGAAGCGCTTGACGAATTCGACGAGAGACTCTTGCTGCCCTTCCTTGATCTTAGAAAGGTGGATGCTGGCCCTCTTTTCTTTCCGACTTGCAATGAATTGGCTGACAAATTTATCAGCTAGGTCCTGGAAACAAGTGATGCTTCTCGGGGCCAGACCGTTAGACCACGACTGCACCACCCCTTTCAAGGTAGTAGGGAAATAACGGTAACATGTAGCGTTGTCCACATCTTGGATGTACATTTATGCGTTATAGACCCCTAGATGCTCTTGTCCCATCATAGAGGTCTACCGTGGGCATCTTGACCTTCCCATAGCGTGTTGCATTAATGATCTTTGCACTGAATAGGGTGGAGAAGGGGAGTGCTGTGGGTCGAGCAGTGGTCCCCGAAACCTTAACGGGAGTTTCGGGACGGTGCTCAACTTCGACAATAGAGGGACTTCTCTGACCTCAGCCGTGCGTTGAGGTCTTTGTCAGAGACCGGTCACCTCGGGGTAGTTCTAGGCCGCGAGCCCCTCGCGGGGCGGACTCCGAATATGGTCACAGCGGGAGCGGCACTCCGGGCTGGGCCACCACCAGCCCGAAGCCTCCCATCGAGTCCTGGAAGTCTAGTCTTGTTCTTCAAGCTAAGCAGCCCACCTGGAGTGGGTCGCACAGGGAGTAGAGGCCGTGGTGGCCTTGGTCGTCTACCCCTGGAAGGGGCGGCCACTTGGCCTGACTGTCGTACCCGTGTGCCGATCATGATGCTCCGAATAGGGTCGCCCACCCCGGTTTGAATAGGATGCCTCGTGCTCCCTCTTCATAGAATGAGGAGACAGTATGCGCATCTACCGGTGGGAGGGCTCGCAGCCGGCAGTGGGCACGTAGTCAAAATGAGGCTGGGGCCTTGTCGAGTTTGCAGCTTCCATGGCCTGTTTGACCTGCTCTAAGACCTGCTGTGGGATGGTTTCTGTCATGACTAACATGAAATTTTTTAGGGTGTCAACTGTAACATACGCTTCTCTCTTAGGAGGATGCAGACTAGCTGACCAGGGATTCGCTTGTGAACTCTCCGAGGTGTCCTGCACCTCAGGAGGCGTAGAGGCGTTAGCCGCA
>JAKOGI010000413.1:367500-435000 GCA_029747015.1 Carnegiea gigantea | reverse complement strand
TCGTATTTAATTAAGTGCAGTTTATTATTTTTAATTTCAAATATTATTTTCTGTTATAATTTTTTAATTTCATCTACTGCTTTATTTTTCTGAAATTAAATAAATATAATTTTGGAAATATAAATTTATGAATTTTTACAATATTAATTGATATTATTTTCTGTGAATTTTGATATTAATTTTCTATTTGCTACTTCCTGTTTTAATTTTCAGTTAATAGTGTGCGATAATTTTCTACTTTTATTTTTCCAGAATATTTAGGTTAGGTATTTACTGTTTTTGTTTCCCGAATTAGACTTAGAATATTTAGGGGTATTAGTAAGAAATTTTTCAGATATTTACTTGCTTAATTTGATTTGTTTTAGCAATTTAAAGAAGTATATTAGAGTCGTAAACTTGAACTAGCTTCCTAGCATAATCTTTTCTCATGGGATCTATCCCTACTTTTTTATGCTATAAATCATATTTATAAATCAAAGTAGTGGTTTAATTTGTAGCTCTACGACAAGCATTACAAATTTTGGCGTCGTTGCTGGGGAAATAAAATAAAATTGATAGTTTGCTTTTATTAGTTTTACTACTTTCATTGTTTTGTTTTAACTCTAGTATTTTATTTTTGTAGGTTGTTTTAATTTATACGATTAAGGAGTGGTTGCATGATCGAAGAGAAAAAGGATCATACATTTAAGTAAAGTAAGTGATTTTGAATCTGTAAGCTCCGACTCGATAAGTCATGAAGATACTAAAGTTGAGATGGCTACTTTACGTGAGTTTGCTGCACCTAATTTGAAAACTCAACCTTTATCTATTACTTATCCTGTATTAGATCGACCGCTAAAATTGAACTTTGAATTTTTAAATCTACTACCTAAGTTTCATGGATTGCCTGGTGAGGATCCATATTGTTATATTAATGAGTTCAGTGTCACATGTTCGACCATGCAACCTGAGGGTATCACCCAGGACCAAATTAAATTGAGAGTCCTACCTTTCTCACTTCAGGATAAAGATAAAGATTGGCTATATTACTTATCCCCTGCAACATTCACTACATGGATTCAAGTTCATAAAGTATTTTTAGAGAAATTTTTCCCCGCATCTAGAATTGGATCCATTAGAAAAGAAATATGTGAAATTAAGCAAATAAATGGGGAAACTTTCCATGAGTATTGGGAACGTTTTAATAAATTATGTGCTAGTTGTCCCTAACATTAAATTTCTGATCAATTGTTGATTCAATATTTCTTACGAAGGTTTATTACCTATAGATCGAAAAATGGTCGATGCTGTTAGTGAGAGGGCTTTGGTTAATAAGACTCCAGCTCAAGCTAGGGAATTGTTTAATATCATGGCACAAAACATTCAACAATTTGGAACTAGGGAACCCCGGTTTAGGACGGTCAATGAGCTCAATTCAGGTCTATCTGTAGAGACCCAGTTGTCTCAGATCTACTATGCTGAACAAACTCATTACTGGAGGTGTTCAACAAGCAGTGGTGTGTGGTATTTGCTCTTTAGAGGGACATACTACTGATGCGTGCACTACACTTCAATGGGCTGATGTGAATGCTATGTTCTCTAACCAAGGCCAAAGGAAGTATGACCCAGACTGCAACACTTATAATGAAGGATGTAGAGACCACCCTAACCTTAGGTATGGACCCAGGAATAACCCCCCAGGTTTTGATTAACCATCACCTCAACCATCTGCTCAGGATAGAACAAATTTTCTTTTAGAGCAAATCATAAAAAAAAAAATGGATGGCCAGAAAAAGGAGATCGACACTAGGTTTTAGAACATAGAGATGACTCTTAAACAGGTCCAGGACAGACAGACTACTACTGATACCATAGTCAGTGACCTCCAGGCTCAAATACACCATAGGTTGCCATCTCAACCATTCTAAAACCCGAAGGAAAATGTGAGTGCCATGACACTTAGGAGTGTGAAAGAGTCAAAGGAACCCAGTAAGAGTAGAGAGTTAGAGCATGAAATAGAGGTCAACAAACCTAAACCTAACAAAGACTAAGACACCACCTCTAATATTAAGGATGTAGGTGACGATAAGAAGGAATCTTATAAGCCATTACCATAGACTAAGAGGGAAAACCCCTAAGGTAGATGAAGTAAACCAAGAAATCTTAGAAACATTTATGAAGGTAGAGATCAACATTCCTCCCTTAGATGCCATAAAGCAAGTGCCTCATTATGCCAAGTTCCTTCAAGAGCTTTGTAATGCAAAATGTAAACTGAAAGGGAACAAAAAGGTAAATGTGGAGGAAAACGTGTCTGCTGTTTTCCAAAAGAAGCTTCCCCCTAAATGTAAGGACCCATGAGTATTCTCTATTCCTTATAAAATTGGAATCCTCTCCCTTTGATAGAGGTATGCTTCATTTAGGAGCTTTCATCAATGTGATGCCTAGGTCCGTTTATAATAAACTACATTTAGGAGACTTAAAGAAAATTGATTTAGTCATTCTATTAACTAATAGGAGTAATACATACCCAGATGGAGTTTTAGAAGATGTCTTAGTCCAAGTCAATGAGCTTGTTTTTCCTATTGACTTTTGTGTGTTGGATATGGATGATGCATGTCATTCTGTTCCCATATTGCTTGGTAGACCATTTCTTAAAACATCTACAATAAAAATAGATGTGCATGCAGGAACACTAACTATGGAATTTGATGGTTAAATCATTAAGGTTAATATTTTTGATGCTATGAGATTTCCTACTGATCTGAATTATCTATGTGCACTTGATGTGATTGATGAATTACCTCAAGATGTTTATAAATTGTCTCATGAGGAAGAATTGTTAGCTGTACTTACTCAAGGTTTGGATCAGTTTGTGTTTCAAAATATGCCTGACCATATTAATAATGAATTAGTGGACAGCATAGAGTTTTTGTTGTAATTGCATATAGTTAACAGGCCTAGGAAGCTAAAATTTCCTGAAAGTTACACAAAGATGCTGCACTCTCACATTTCACCCCCTAAGCTGGAACTAAAACCATTGCCTAAAAATCCTAAGTATGCTTATTTAAGGGATGATGAGACCTTACCTGTTATAATCTCTAACGCACTTTCATCTGAACAAGACGATAAACTTATTAGTGAAGCATTAGGGTAGACTTTAGCAGACCCTAAAGGACTTAGCCCCACATTATGTTCACATAAGATCACATTAGAATCAGATGCTAAGCCTAAGAGAGAACCTCAGCGAAGACTAAATCCACCTGTAATGGAGGTAGTTCAAAAAGAAACTCTTAAGTGGTTAGATGCTGGAGTGATATACCCCATCGTTGATTCTGATCAGGTTAGTGCTATCCATGTGGTTCCTAAAAAGCGGGGAACAACAGTAGTGTAGAACAAGGAAGATGAGTAAATACCTACTAGAGTCCAGAGTGGTTGGAGAGTGTGCATTGGCTATAGAAAGTTTAACAAGGCCACAAAGAAGGACCATTTTCCATTGCCCTTTATGGACCAAATGTTGGAGAGATTAGCTGGGAGGTCACATTATTGCTTTCTAGATGGTTATTCAGGGTATATTCAAGTCCCTATGGCTCCTAAGGATCTGGAAAAGACTACTTTTACTTGTCCTTTTCACACATATGCTTTTAGAAAGATGTTGTTTGGTCTATGTAATGCTCCTGCTACATTTCAAAGATGTATGATGAGTATTTTTTCTAATTTTATCACCAAAATTATGAAAATTTTCATGGATGATTTTACTGTACATGGTGATTCATTTGAAGAGTGCGTGCATCATGTTATGTTAGTACTTAAGCATTGCATTAAGACTAATTGGTGCTTAACTTTGAAAAGTGCCATTTTATGGTGGAACTTGGAGTCATACTGGGGTATGTAGTGTCATCCAAGGGATTAGAGTTTGATAAGCCTAAAGTAGACATCATTCAATCATTGCCCCATCCCAAGTGCATCAAGGAGGTGAGGTCATTTCTAGGTCATGTTGGGTTTTATAGGAGATTTGTCAAGGATTTTTCTAAGATTGCCTCTCCTTTACATGCTTTACTTGCAAAAGATGCGTTATTTGATTTTAATGATGACTGTAGGAGAGCTTTTGACCAATTAAAGTTAAAATTGACGACCACTCCTATAGTACAACCCCCTGACTAGGCCCTACCTTTTGAACTGATGTGTGATGCTAGTCATAAGACAGTAGGGCCAGTCTCAGGTCAAGGAGCAAGGAAGGTACCTCACGTGATCTATTATGCTTCTAGAATTCTAAATCTAGCACAATGCAACTATACTACTACAGAAAAGGTAATGTATCCCGTTGTTTTTGCTCTAGAAAAATTTCATAATTATCTGTTGGGTGTCAAAGTTACTGTTTATACTGATCATTCTACTATTAAACATTTGTTGAGTAACAATGACTCAAAACCAAGATTGATTAGATGGGTCTTACTACTGCAAGAATTTCAATTGGAGATTAAAAATAAACCAGGAGCTAAAAATTTAGTAGCTGACCATCTAAGTAGGCCAGATAATGGGGAGAGTAGGAATTTATTGAGTGATTGTTTCCCTAATGAGACTTTATATGCTATCACTCATAGGTAGCCTTGATATGCTAATATGGTTAATTATGTAGTAACCAAAACTGTTCCTAAAGACTTGTCTAGAGCCTAAAAGGAGAAGATAAAAGCTCAATCTAAACATTATGTTTGAGATTAGCCATATTAATAGAAATTTTATAGAAATCAGATTATAAGGCATTGCATAGATGACAGTGAATTCCATTCTATTTTAACTTGCTGTCACTCTTCTAAAAGTGGGAGATATTTTGGACCCAAAGAACGACACACAATGTTCTTGAATATGGATTTCATTGGCCTACTATTTTTAGGGATGCTTATGAATTTTGCAAAAGATGCGAAGTATGCCAGAAGACAGAAAATTTATCTAGAAGGAATCAAATGCCTCTGCATAATGTCTATGTTCGTGAAATTTTTGATGTATGGGGTGTTGATTTTATGGGATCTTTTCCCCCTTCTTTTAGTTTTACCTGCATTCTTATGCTTGTTGAGTATGCATCTAAGAAGATTGAAGCTGTGACTGCTAGAGCTGATAATGCTAAAAGTTTGGTGAAACATATTAGATCTCTCATTCTGCATAGATATAGAGTTCCTAAAGCAATCATTAGCGATAGGGGAACACATTTTTGTAATAGAACCTTAGGTGCCTTGTAGCCACATATCATGTAACTCATAAGGTGTCCACTGGTTATCATTCCCAATCAAATAGCCAAGCTAAAATTTCCAATAAAGAGATTAAGGGCATATTAGAAAAGGTTATTAAACCAGATAAGAGAGAATGGAGTCTTAGGTTAGATGAAGCTCTCTTGGCCTATAGGACTGTATGTAAGACACCTATAGGTATGTCACCTTATAGGTTAGTTTTTGGTAAAGCATGTCATCTCCCTATAGAACTAGAGTATAAATCATATTGGGCTATAAAGCAGTGCAGTCTAGATTATGACCTAACAGGGAAAGAGCGTAAGCTGCAATTGCAGGAGTTAAAAGAGATTCACCTAGAAGCCTGTGGAAATTTGGTGATCCACAAAGGTGAAGCCAAAACTTTTCATGATGCTAAGCTTGGTAGGAAAGAATTTCAAGTGGGTGAAAAAGTGTTGTTATTTAATTCAAAATTGAGACTCTTTCCTGGTAAGTTGAACTCTAGATGGCCAGGCCCTTTTATGGTAGTAAAGACTTATCCACATGATGCATTTGAGATTAAATCCTTTGCTACTAACAAAATGTTCAAAGAAATGGTCACAGGCTAAAGCACTTCTATGAAGGAGATTAGGTATGCTTAGTGGGCGAGATCTGACTAGAGGATCCATATCTAATTTGCGTCGAGCCAACGACAGTAAACAAAGGCGCTAGTCAGGAGGCAACCTAACATTTTCAGGGAAGTATACATTTAATTTTACTTTTATCTTCATTATTTTTATCTTTTTGCATGCGTTAGGGACACTACATAAATTAAATGTGGGGGTGCATCCTGTATCTAGTTCCTGCAATATTAATTCCGTAACAAAAAAATTTGTGATTTTCTTATAAATAATGCATGAATATGAGTTTATACGAGGCTTTCTTGTTAAATTCTATTAATTTTTGCTTAGCTATTTTTAGTTTATTCTTCTAAAAGGAAGACTTCTGAGCATGCTTACTATCACTCTGGGAAGTTTGAGTTGATCCTCATATATCTTTTTGATGAGTAACTGTCATGATTATCCATCTTATTTGATCATGTTATATAGCCGCTTCAGAGGCAATAAAATGGCCTAATCTATTTCCTAGACTATTGAATTAGTAGAATAACTTGTTAAAATTATGACTTGTCTTGCCTTACAAAAAAAAGGGAGAAAGAAAAACGAGAAATGAAAACAAATTAGATTACCAACATGGATAGGAGTAGGTGGCTCGGCACCTTTTCCCCTCAAGTTTATGTCTCAAGTTGAGCCTTATGCATGGAGTAACCCATGCTGGGAAAGTCATGCCCTTTTTTGGGCCGATCAATGACTCGTACCACACTAACAGTTAATAAATAAATAAATAAAATAGTGATTGGAATAAATTGTTAACGCCAGCACCTCTATTCGCATGAGTGTGAGATAGAGAGTGTTTAATTTCAAAGAACCTATATGGGCCTCAAATATGCATGCAATTGGAGTTTGAAAAAAAAAAACCAAGAAGAAAAGAAAAAAGAAAAAAATACAAGGTAAGTTTAGAATCAATTTCAATGAGTTATTCCTTCTGGTTCAATTGTATATATAGCTATGCCGCACTTTAATTTTTCTATCTCAAATTTTTTAGACCTTGTGATCGATGTATGCTTGCTCAATAGAGCCAGATAGTTGCTGTTCTTGTTAATTTGTTAAAGAGATATTGTGAGGTTGATGAAGAAACTCATTGATAGTAGTTGGATGTTTAGCAGTCATTCACTTGTTGGAAGAAAAGATTAATTAATTTTGAATAAAACTATTTTTAAAGCAAGCCAGTGTCTAGTATAAATATCATACGTATGCATGACTTTATAAGAATGAGAGGGTCATTTTAAGGCCAAGTCCCAAATTTCTTTGCACGAGGATGTCCAAAGTCTAAGTGTGGGGGAATTTGTTAAGTCATAATTCATGCACGCTTTTAATAATTAATTTGATTATATTATATATATTATTTTGTCTAATTTACTTTATTTTATATGTTTTTTAGGTTAAGCATTAATAAAGTAAGAGAACAAGAGAAGACGTCGAAGTTCGAGATTTATTTACTGAACGATTTTACAAGCAAATGCATCAAGTCGGTCCAAAAAAATAATGATTTATAAAAAAACATTAATTTCATAATGATTTATTTGGGCTAGGATTACAAGATTACTGCTCCTACTTAAAGAGGAATTAGAAGACTTGGAAAAGAAGACATCCTACAAGAAAAAGAAGCGCTAGAAATATTATGGTATAAAAACCCATTCATCTCCTCACCTCCTCTTACACTCACGGCATCATCACCATCAGGCCCTTCTCGCTCACCCATCACCACATATCATCATCACCATATTCTCCGCCTAACCCATAATCTCAACATCATCACCATCTACTATCAATCGCAGCCACCATCATCTTCATCACGCACCCATGCATACGTCATTCCCACACACCGTCACCATCATATATCACAACATCATCACCATTCTTGCCAAATCAGAAACAGAGTCCTACCATCTCCTCTTATCATAAATTTCATCATCATCGATCATCATTATCCTCGCGTTGATTAGCAAGACAAGTAATAGCGTTCCTTCGCTATTTTTTAATTTTTAGTTTAGTTTAGTGTTAAAGATGAATTCTTTGGATGATTTGTGTAATTTAATTTCTAATATGAGTGGGTAATTTTCTTATACTTAGTATAATCTATTTGAAACCATGCTAAATTAATTATTTTGAAACAAGGTTTATGCCTTATTGTCTAATTGATTTTTATTCCATTATTCTATAATTACTAGTATTTATTGTTTGTGATATTCGTGTTAGATTAATTAGAATACATGCTAATTAGTTTAAGACGAATTCATATAATAGTTTAAAAGACTTTAGTATGTAAAAGTTATGGTCATTTAGGCATAAGTATCACCCTAACTGATCATGGATGGCTCAAACCTATCTCTTTTAATTAGATAATCATTATGGATCTTTGTTAAATCAATTTGCTGGTAAATTGGTTGCAAGGCATTAGATGATTTTTTTTTTTCTAATACTTAATACTCTAGTTTGATTACATTCTTGCGCTGGTGCTGGCGTTTTCAAAAGTAGTAGGGTTTGTATTAGGTTTGGACCTGCATAAACTATAATAATAGGAAAATTAAGGAAGATCCGCTGGTGGGTTTCATCTACAGTCTAACTCATGGATAAATCGATTTATGTTTTGATGATAAATATTAATTTGTATGATGGATATAGATTATGCTAAGTGTTTGTCATAAATTTCGTATCTTTAATAATTATTTGTTGCTCTTTAGTTAACTTCTTTAGTTTGTGAATTTTAATTCTTAAATTTATAGTTTTTAATATTAATTTCATTTACCCCCTCCCCAAAGAGTGGTCTTTTAGGAGTGTATTGATAATTTTAGATCAGTTATAGTTTGATTTTTAGTGTGATTGAAATTTTTAGATTTATTTTCTGTTCTATTTTGTCATTTTTTTACCGATTTATTAGAAATTAGGCTAAAAATAGTCCCTTTTGTGCTTTTGCGTATTTTATTCCTTTTTAGGGTTTATTCAATATCCTAATATGTTGCTATTTAATTTTGGAATTCTTGGAAATTATTTCACAATCTTTCAGAATTACTTCGTGAGTTGAATCCGTGCAGGTCTTTACTTTGATAAATCTGAAAATTATGTTTTTAATTTTTATTTTTGGTTTTTAGGGTTTTATTAAGTTTACAAAGTTACATTGTACAATCTGGGTTAATTTATTATTTATTTTTGTATTTAATTAAGTGTAGTTTATTATTTTTTTAATTTCAGATATTATTTTCTGTTTTAATTTTCTGATTTTATCTACCGTTTTATTTTTCTGAAATTAATTAAATATAATTATGGGAATATAAATTTATGAATTTGCAGAATATTAATTGATATTATTTTCTATAAATTTTGATATTAATTTTCTATTTGTTACTTCCTGTTTTAATTTTCAGCTAATAGTGTGTGATAATTTTCTGTTTTTATTTTTCCAGAATATTTAGGCTACGTATTTATTGTTTTTTTTATCTAGAATTAGCTTAGAGTATTTAGAGGTATTAATGAGAAATTGTTCAGATTTTTACTTGCTTAATTTGATTTATTT
This sequence comes from Carnegiea gigantea, assembly GCA_029747015.1. Lineage (NCBI taxonomy): Eukaryota > Viridiplantae > Streptophyta > Magnoliopsida > Caryophyllales > Cactaceae > Carnegiea > Carnegiea gigantea. The sequence continues at coordinate 425,629 of JAKOGI010000413.1, read as the reverse complement.
TAGCAATTTAAAGAAGTAAGGTATATTAGAGTAGTAAACCGAAACTAGCTTACCAGCATAATCGTTCCTCGTGGGGTCAATCCCTACTTTCCTACGCTATAAATCTCATTTATAAATCAAATTAGTAGTTTAATTTGTAGCTCTATGACAAACTTTATAAATTTTGATGTCGTTGCTAGGGAACGAAAATAAAATTGATAGTTTCCTTCTATTAGTTTTACTACTTTTATTATTTTGTTTTAACTCTAGTATTTTATTTTTGAAGGTTGTTTTAGTTTATGAGATTAAGGAGTGGTCACATGATCGAAGAGAAAGAAGAGCATATGTTTGAGGTGTTTGAAAGTAATATAAGTGATTCTGAAACTGTGAGCTCTGACTCGATAAGTTGTGAAGATATTAAAGTTGAGATTGCTACTTTACGTGAGCTTGTTGCACCTAATTTGGAAACTCAACCATTGTCAATTACTTATCCTTTATTGACCAACCACTGAAATTGAACTCTGAATTTTTAGATCTACTGCCTAAGTTTCATGCATTGCCTGGTGAGGATCCATATTGTCATATTAATAAGTTCATTATTACATTTTGGACCATGCAACCTGAGGATATCACCCAGGACCAAATTAGATTAAGAGTCTCTCCTTTCTCACTTCAAGATAAAGCTAAAGATTGGCTACATTACTTACCCCCTCCAACATTCACTACATAGACTCAAGTTCATAAAGCACTTTTAGAGAAATGTTTTCCCACATCTAGAACTGGATCCATTAGAAAAGAAATATGTGGAAGTAAACAAATTAGTGGGGAAACTTTCCATGAGTATTGCGCACGTTTTAATAAATTATGTGCGCATTATCCCCAACATCAAATTTTTGAACAATTGTTGATTCAGTATTTCTATGAAGGTTTATTACATATAGGTAGAAATATAGTGGATGCTGCTAGCAGAGGGGCTTTGGTTAATAAGACTGCAGCCTAAGCTAGCGAATGATCTAATATCATGGCACAAAATACTCAACAATTTGGAACTAGGAAACCCCAGTTTAGGAAGGTCAATGAGCTCAGTTTAGGTTCATCAGTAGAAGCCTAGTTGTCTCAGATCACTGCTATGCTAAACAAATTCGTCACTGGAGGAGTTTAAAAAGCAATGGTGTCTAGTATTTATTGTTCAGAGGGACATATTACTAATGCGTTCCCTGCACTTCAATGGGCGTATGTGAATGTTATGTTCTCTAACCAAGACAAAAGGAAGTATGACCCATACTCCAACACTTATAATGAAGGATGGAGAGACCACCCTAACCTTAGGTATGGACCTAGGAATAAACCCTCAGGTTTTGACCAACCATCACGTCAACCATATGCTCATGATAGAACAAATTTCATTTTAGAGCAAGTCATAAAAAATTTGGATGACCAGAAAAGGAGATCGGCACTAGATTTCAGAACATAGAGATGACTCAAATACACCATAGTTAACAACCTCCAGACTCAAATACACCATTGGTTGCCTTCTCAACCATTCCAAAACCTGAAGGAAATGTGAGTGCCATGACACTTAAGAATGGGAAAGAATTGAAGGAACCTAGGAAGAATAAAGAGATAGAGCATGAAATAGAGGTCAATGAACCTGAACCTAACCAAGACCAAGACAGCACCTCTAATGTTAAGGAAGTGGGTGAGGATAAGAAGGAGCCTTATAAGCCATTACCATCTTCTTCTAGTAGACTGAGAGGAAAAGCCCCTAAGGTAGATGAGGCAAACAAAGAAATCTTAGAAATATTCAGGAAGGTAGAGATCAACATTCCTCTCCTAGACGCCATAAAGCAGGAGCCTTGTTATACCAAGTTCCTTAAAGAGCGTTGTACTGCAAAACATAAACTAAAAGGGAACGAAAGGTTAAGTGTGGGGGAAAATGTGTCTACTATTTTCCAAAAGAAGCTTTCCCCTAAATGTAAGGGCCTAGGTGCATTCTCTATTCCTTGTAAAATTTGGAACCTCTCCTTTGATAAATCTATACTTGATTTAGGAGCTTCCGTCAATGTGATGCCTAGGTCCATTTATAATAAACTACATTTAGGAGACTTAAAGAAAACTAATTTAGTCATTCAGTTAGCTGATAAAAGTAATGCATACCCAGATGGAGTTCTAGAAGATTTCTTAGTCCAAGTCAATAAGATTGTTTTTCCTGCTGACTTTTATATATTTGACATGGATGATGCATGCCATGATGTTCCCATATTGCTTAGTAGACCATTTTTTTAAAACATCTAGGACAAAAATAGATGTGTATGTCGGAACACTGACTATGGAATTTGATAGTGCAATCATTAAGTTTAACATTTTTGATGTTATGAGATTTCTTGCTGATGTGAATTATCTATGTGCACTTAATGTGATTGATCAATTATCTCAAGATGTTTATGAATTGTCTCATGAGGATGAATTGTTAATTGTACTTACTCAAGGTTTCAATCAATTTGTATTTTAAAATGTGCCCTACCATATTAACAATGAGTTAAGCAAAGACTAAATCCACCTATGATTACGCTAGTTCAAAAAGAAATTCTTAAGTGGTTAGATGCTGGGGTGACACACCCCATTGCTGATTCTGAGTGCATTAGTACTATCCATGTGGTTCCTAAAAAGGGGCGAACAACAGCAGTGCAAAACAAGGAAGATGAGTTAATACCTACTAGAGTCCAGAGTGGTTGGAGAGTGTGCATTGACTATAGAAAGCTTAACAAGGCCACAAAGAAGGAGCATTTTTCATTGCCCTTTATGGACTAGATGTTAAAGAGATTAGTTTGGAGGTGACATTAATTTCTAGATGGCTATTTGGGGTATATTCAGGTCCCTATAGCTCATAAGGATTAGGAAAAAGCTATTTTTACCTGTCCTTTTGGCACCTATGCTTTTAGAAGGATGTCGTTTGGTCTATGTACTGCTCCTGCTACATTTCAAAGATGTATGATGAGTATTTTCTCTAATTTTACCACCAAAAGTATGGAAGTTTTCATGGATGATTTTACTATACATAGTGACTCATTTGATGAGTGCTTGCATCATCTTACGTTAGTGCTTAAGCATTTTATTGAGACTGATTTGGTGGTTAACTTTGAAAAGTGCCATTTCATGGTGCAACATGGAGTAATACTAGGGCATGTAGTATCATCCAAGGGATTAGAGGTTCATAAGACTAAAGTAGGCATCATTCAATCGTTGCCCTATCCCAACTGTGTCAAGGAGACGAGGTCACTTCTAGGTCATGTTGGCTTTGATAGGAGATTTATCAAGCATTTTTCCAAGATTGCCTCTCCTTTGTGTGCTTTACTTGCATAAGATGCTTTATTTAATTTTAATGACTACTGTAGGAGAGCTTTTAACCAATTGAAACTGAAATTGATGACCACTCCTATAGTATAAGCCCCTAACTAAGCCCTACCTTTTTAGCTGATGTATGATGCTACTGATAAAGCAATAGGGGTAGTCTTGGGTCAAAGAGTAGGGAAGGTACCTCATGGGATCTATTATGCTTTAGAACTCTGGACCTAGCACAATGCAACTATACTACTACGGAAAACGAAGTGTATGCCGTTGTTTTTGCTCTAGAAAAATTTCATGCTTATCTGTTGGGTGTCAAAGTTACTGTCAATACTGATCATTCCACTATTAAACATCTATTGAGTAAGAATGACTCAAAACCAAGATTAATTAGATGGGTTGTACTACTGCACAAATTCCAATTAGAGATTAAAGATAAACCATGAATTAAAAATTTAGTAGCTGACCATATAACTATGCTAGACAATGGGGAGAGTGGGAATCCATTTAGCGATTATTTACCTATTGAGACTATATATGCGATCATTGATAAGCTATCTTGGTGTGCCAATATGGTTAATTATATAGTAGCCAAAACCTTTCCTAAAGACTTGTCTAGAGCCCAAATGGAGAAGATAAAAGCACAATCTAAATATTATGTTTTGGATGACTCATATTTATGGAAATTTTATGGAAATCAAATTATAAGCCATTGCAAAGATGACAGTGAATTCCATTCAACTTTAACTTTTTGTCACTTCTCTAAAAGTGGGGGACATTTTGGACCCAAAGGAACGGCACACAAAGTTCTTGAATGTGGATTTTATTGGCCTACTATTTTTAAGGATGCTTATGAATTTTCAAAAGATGTGAAGCATGCCAGAAGATAGGAAATTTATCTAGAAGGAATTAAATGCCTCTGCATAATGTGTATGTTTGTGAAATTTTTGATGTATGGGGTGTTGATTTTATGGGACCCTTTCTACCTTCTTTTGGTTTTACTTACATTCTTTATTGACTATGTATCTAAGTAGATTGAAGCCATGGCTACTAGAGCTGATGATGCTAAAACTGTGATGAAACATGTTAAATCTCTCATTCCGCATAGATATGGAGCTACTAAAGCAATCCTTAGTGATAGGGGAACGCATTTTTGTAAAAGAACCTTAGGTGCCTTATTAGCCACATATCATGTCAATCATAAAGTGTCCACTAGTTATCATCCCCAAACAAATGGCTAAGCTGAAAATTCCAATAAAGACATTAAGGGCATATTAGAAAAGGTTGTTAGACCAGATAAGAAAGATTGGAGCCTTAGGTTAGATGAAGCTCTCTTGGCCTATAGGACTGCATATAAGATATCTATAGGTATGTCACCTTATAGGTTAGTTTTTGATAAACCATGTCATCTCCCTGTAGAACTAGAGCATAAATCATATTGGGCTGTAAAGCAGTATAGTCTAGATTATGACCTAGCAGGGAAGGAGCGTATGTTGCAATTGTAGGAATTAAAAGAGATTCGCCTGGAAGCCTATGACAATTCAGTGATCTACAAAGGCAAAGCCAAAGCTTTTCATGATGCTAACCTTAGTAGGAAAGAATTTCAGGTCGGTGAAAAAGTGTTCATTTTTGTGAATTTTAATCTGGAAGCATGTTTGTTTAGTTTGATGTGTTTAGTTTGTTATTTTAAAATGTTAAGTATGTTAAGCATGTGTAATATGTTTTGTTGATGTGAATAATTTAAATAAAATGGGTTTGTTTATTATGAAACGTTAAATATGTTAATCATGTATGATTTTTGAAGTATGTTTACTTTTCTTGTTATTTTTGTGAATTTATTTATATATGTTAAGTATATATTAATTTAAGTTTGATAAGTATGTTAATGATCATTTTTTTTGTTTGGGTTTGTTTAATTAGATGAGGTGTGAAATCGGTGGTTTAATTTGTGATTGATGTTTAATGAGGCCTATGTGGGAAAATAATATTATTATGTGAAATTAATTATTTTTAGCATATATATTTAATTACATTAATTGTTATATTTGAGGTTTTGCGAGAATTGTTTATGATAGGGAGAAAGTATAATCTAATTCTAATTTAATATGTGATGTATGTTGATTTGAATAACTAAAAAACATGTGTAATATATGTAATAATTCTAACTTAATATATGTTTTGTTTTGGTAAATGGTTTAATAATGTTAAGTATGTATTTTTTTCGATTTGTTGTGTATATTAATTTTTAGTGAGTATGTGAATAATATTCTTTTTTTGAGATATGGTTAATATTTCATATGATTTGGTTGGTTTAATATCAAATTTATTTTTTAGTAACATATGAATGTGAATTACGTTAAATTTTAATTTTATTTGTGAAGTGTATTTATTTGAATAAGTGGAATAAAATATGATAAGTATGTACATTTATAATTATTATATAATTATTATGAAATATTGAAGTATATTAGACATGTGTAATATGTTTTGTTAGGGAATACTTTAAATTTCCTAAGTATGTTTGTATTTTGTTTGCTTTGTGATATATATTAATGTTTTGTAAGTATGTAAAGTGTATGTGTTTTTTAGGTAAATTAAGTATATATTCAGGTGTGTTAAGTATATATTAATTGAAGTTTACTCATTATGTTAATTGTATTATATGTTATTAAGTTGGGGATTTATTTATTTGAATGAAGTACGCAGTAATAATTTTATTTGTGTTTGATGCTTGATTACATTTATTATTACAAATAATATGTGGTGATGTGAATTTTTGGTTGAATTGTTTAAGTATGTTAAGTATGTTTAATTTTTGTTTGAGTATGTTAAGTGTGAAATAAATTATGTAATTTATGTTTGATGCTTAATTAGGTGTGTTATGATATATTTAATAGTTTTGTTGAATATATTTTTATGTAATTCATATATATATGTTGAACTGGTTAAATACATTTCTAAAAGATTTTTATTACAATTAATTGTAGTTTACGTAACAATTAAGAAAATCATATTACCAACATATGGATGGGCCGTTGCATCGTCAATGGATGTGTAGGAGAAGAAATCCTAATGGACATGGACTTAGAGATGAGTGGTTGATGGGAATTAATATGTTTGATGAATTTGCATGAAATTAGGAGGAGTACAAAATTAATGGAGTTTATAGATGTCCATGTGTCAAGTGCAAGAATATGCAATATTTTGCACCTGACGTTGTAAAGTCTCATTTGTATAAAAAGGAATTTGTGAAGAATTATTGGTATTGGACAAGTCATGGGGAAGAAGATAATTCGAAAGTAGGGGGTGCAAGTCGTTCACATTCTATGAATTTTGATTATGATTACAACGATCATAATCATATGGAGAATATGGTGCATGCTGCCTTCCAAAATGAAATGAATATGAGTAGCCATCATGACGTAAATTCTGAGACTTTTTACACTATGCTTGAATCTGCCCAGAGACCTTTGTATGAAGGGTGTAACATAACTGAACTTGAAACATCTGTGAGACTACTTAGCATTAAATCGGGGCACAACATGTCCCAACGTTGTTTCAATGAAGTTGTTGGCCTGATGAAAGACATATGCCCTTTTGAAAGTGGCATTCCAAAAAATTATCATCAGCAGCTCAAAAAAGTGAGAGATTTGGGTATGGATGTTCAGGAAATTGATTGTTGCCCGAATGGTTGCATGCTTTATTATAAACAAGATGAGGGTTTGTCCGCATACAAATTTTGTAGACATGCAAGACAATTACCAAAGAAATCCAACCAACGAGGTCGTAAGGATGTTTCATATGCAAAAATGCACTACCTATCTTTAATCCCGAGATTGCAACGACTGTATGCCTCAAAAAAGACTGTCGTCCATATGAGATGGCATCACGAGCACCGCCAAGAATCGGGTGTTCTCCGGCATCCGTCGGATGGTTTAACTTAGAAGTATTTCGAGCAATAGTATCCAAACTTTGCAGCAGAGGCTCGGAATGTGAGGTTAGGTCTTTGTGCTGATGGTTTCACACCATTTTCGATATCTGGAAGATTGTATTCTGTGTGGCTAATTGTGGTTACACCTTATAACTTACCTCCAGACATGTGTATGACTACTCCATCCATGTTTTTAAGTTGTATTATTCCGGGTCCAACAAATCCGAAGAACAGGATTGATGTGTACTTGCAACCTTTAGTTGATGAGTTAAAAATGCTGTGGGACGTTGGGGTTGATACATTTGATGTTTTAAGCGGTCGAACTTTTAGATTGCATGCCGCGTTGATGTGGACTATTAATGATTTTCCCGCATATGGTATGTTATCTGGTTGGAGCACTCATTGGTTGCTAGCATGTCCGGATTGTATGCATCAGAATTGTGCATTTCAGTTATAGTATGGCCGAAAGCCATCTTAGTTCGATTGCCATCGTCGGTTCTTGCCTCACAATCATTGTTTTAGAGCTAATAAAGTTGCTTTTCGCAAAGGAAAGAGCATACACATTGGCCCTCCCCGAAGGATTTCTGGTGAGATGTTGTCTAATACAATATCGACTTTGCCTAAAGTGACTACAGATATCAATTTTTAAATTCCGGGATTTGAGGAAAATGAACATAATTGGACAAAGCAGAGTATCTTTTGGGAGTTGCCATATTGGAAGCATCAACTCTTGAGGCAAAACCTTGATGTGATGCATATTGAGAAAAACTTCAGTGAAAATATTATTAACACAGTGACAGATGTTCTGGGAAAAACCAAGGATGATATCAAAGCAAGGATGGATATATCTATTCTGTGTAGTAGGAAAGAGTTGGACTTGGCTACAAGAGGGTCAACTGATAGATTGTGTAAGCCAAAAGCCAAGTTCGCACTGTCGTTACCTCAAAAAAGGGCTGTCTATCAATGGTTGCGGGAGGTTCATGTGCCTAATGGTTATTGTTCTAATGTGGCAATTGGGTGGATCCATCTAACACAAAGTTGCAAAATATGAAAAGTCATGATCATCATGTGTTTTTGGAGAATCTTCTTCTAGTAGCTTTTGCTGCTCTTCCGGATGATGTGTTGGGACCCTTAGTCGAATTGAGTGAATTTTTCAGAAACCTATGCTCTAGTGAGTTACATGTTAGCATGCTGGAAGAGATGAACAAAAACATTGTTGTAATTCTTTGTAAATTAGAGACAGTGTTCCCTCCTGGTTTTTGGAATATCATAGAACATTTGCCTATTCATTTAGCCGAAGAAACTTTGTTGGGTGGTCTTGTTCAATATCGATGGATGTAATCTTTTGAGAGGTACTTTGGTTGGTTGAAGCCTACGACAAAGAATAGAGCTCGTGTTAAGGCATCTATGGTTCACGTATACTTAGCGTTTGAGACAAAACATTTCACTGAGTACTATTTTCAATCAAGCTTGGATAGCCTAAGTATTGGGCGTAATGAGGGTATGCAACAACCTGAACCACAAATGAAAACTCTATCGGTGTTCAGCCGTAAGGGTACTCCATTTGGGAATCGAGGAAGAAGATATCTTACTGAGGCGGAGTACCGTGTCGCTCGCCTTCACATTTTACTGAATTATGCTGAAGTGCAACCATATTTGGAGTAAGTATATCAGTTACTGAAAGTTTCATTTGAATACTTAATAATTGTCGAATAATAATTAATTAATTTCATTCGTTGAACATTACTGTTGGTTCAGACATCAATTTCACGGTCATAATCCAAACGCGAGTGATGTGGAAGTTGACTTGTTCATCGAGGCAAATTTTGCACAATGGTTTGAGTGTAATGTAAGTAATTTTTCATAAGTAATCTTCAACTCCTAAAACACATTTATGTAATTCTTAAGAGGATTACCTTCTTTTTCTTTTCATAGGTCAATTCTTATCGGGTGTTTAAGGATGAGAGGCAAGATTTTTTGGTGAACTTATCTCATGGACCGATTATAATGGAGGAATGTTTTTCTGGATATAAAGTTAATGGTTACCGATTTCATACCAAGGCTAGAAATGAAGGTAAAGCAACATATAATTGTGGCGTGTGTGTCAAAGGAGTTGGCGAAGGTGACGAAGTACCAGGGGATTATTATGGTATACTTCACGAAGTTATTCGCGTTGAATTTACGGGTGAGCCAATTAAAAAATGTGTACTTTTTAATTGTGAGTGGTTTGACCCGGATGTTCTTCAGGGGGTACGTTATCCTAAATTTATCCCATATCCCGAGGTTAATCATACCAGACATTACAGAAAGTTTGACCCATTCATATTTGCTGATGTTGCAACCCAAGTAGTATATGTTAAGTACCCTGAGGGGATATCAGGAAAAGTGAATTGGTGGGTAGCTATACCAAACAAACCTCGCGATGCTCCTAAAAATAAGGATAACCTAGAACTTGCCTATCAACAGTTGGGAATGACAACCATGAATGTGGATAATGTAATAGTCATCACATTAGTCGATGAAACTGTAGAAGCTGATGATGTTGATGGATATGATTGGGGTGATGATCATGATGGGAATGGTGAACATGATGATAGTGTTGAAGAGGATGAAGAAGGTGAATGCGAGGATGAAGATGAAGACACTGATGATGGCGATGATGAAAATATGGCATTGCAAAGTGGTGATGATGACGATGACGATGACGATGTGTCCCACCATGATTGATTTAATTACTTCGTTGTATGGATATTTATGCATGTGTACGTAGTTTTTCTTAATTGCAAACTCAGGAAAACAATTGTTTGTATGTACTGTAATTTTTCACTAACAATAGTATGAAAAATTACGCGGTTGTATTTTGTTATTGTTCTTATTTGTTAGATATCTGGACTCAATAATGGACGTGGCCGTGGTCGAACGGTCAGGAATGATGAGGGTAGAGGAGTACGACAACCGATCCCACAGTATGATCCCGCTGATCAAAACTATGACACAAACACCTTTACTGGAATGTTTGGAGGTTTTCTTGATCCAACTCAACCATTCGAAAATTATTTTGGTAGTATGAATGAGCAACCCCATACGCAACCACCTTTGTTTGGTGCGGGTATGCAACCACCAATTCAACCCAATATTCTTTACATGGGAGGTGCTTCATCTACTCCATTACTTTATCAATTGTTTGGCACTGTTAGTACACATTTCAACAGTAATTAGTTTATGGGGCAACCTAGAATGTCAAGTCACTCAGTGCACAACGAAGGGACCCAAAATGAAGGGCTAGGAAGAGATAGACACAGTTCTACACCTGAAAGTGACACAGCGAGCACCAATAATAAGATATATTTACAACCTGATGGTGACACGTAAGTTCATTATGAAGTTTGTAACTTCTTCACTAATCATATTCTTTTAACACATACAGTAATTACTGTTAACAAATTCTTTTTTTGTTCTTAGTTTTGTTCCATATCAGGGTGTAGTTCAGAAATTGTCGAAAGCTTTGCAGGTAAATACCCACGTCCTTGGACCACGTGGGGAGAAGTTCCACAATCTCAGAGAGACATTTGGTTCAACGAGTTCAAGGTTAATTATCCGTACAATGAATTTGAAAGTCGTAATTGGATTGTTTGGAATGTTTAATTACTAATATACTTCAACTTTGCCCCATAAACACTACTACTGGCATCCAGACAATGAAACTCAGATACGGTGTAACTTTGAGTACAGAGGTGCAACTCGACTCAGGGACATTCTAGGATACACCAGGAAGTACAACAAAAAACCAAAGTGATTACCGCCTAGTGTTTGGAATGATATGCTTAAACATTGGACTGACGATGATAAGTTCAAGAAATTGAGTCAACAAAATAAAAAAAATAGATTGAGTGATGTTGAAGGTTTTGGTCCTTCGTTACATACATGTGGCTCAATTCCGATTACTGAAAGGAAAAGGCATCTGGTAAGAAATGTGATTATTAATAAGCATATTTCTTATATATAAAGTATGGTATGGATTGAGGTTCTCGCAGATCGTCCTTGTTTATATTTAAGTGCTGGTTACTTTTTTTTCTTAAGGCCCAAACATTAGGTAGGGAAGCCACGTGCGAGGAATTGTTCAAGGACACTCACTGCAAGGTGAAAGACAAAACTTTTATTGATAAAAAATCTGCAAAAAAATATGTAAGTTTCACACATTCTATTTAGAGATAATTCATATGTTATAATTGTAGGTTTAGTATAAAATAGTTTTATTTTTTATAATTTTTTGGAGGATCATCACAACAAATGGCAGGAGTACTCCCAAGCTGCAACTCAAGGGGGCTCTCAACTGGCACCTATGACCCAAGAGGAGTTTTGGATTAAAGAAAATCTCGACAAGAAAGGCCGTGTGTACGGTTTTGGTGCGGAGGGGGTCAAGTTGAAGAAATCAGCTACTATTGCAGCTGCACGTCACTCATCAGTTGAGCATTTTGATCCAAGACAGCAAGCACAACTCCTCAATGAGAGCATAACCAAGCAAGCAGAGGCTATAACTCAAATATCCAAGAAATAGGGGAAGACAGAGCGCATGCTGAAAAAACTTTTAAGATTTTTTAAAGGTCAAAGTGCAGGCTCTTCCAGCCACATCAACTTGAATCCTGAAGATGAAGAGGACTTCAAAAATGACAATGATGATGATCTCACAAATTTATCCGACTCTGATTAGTTTAGTAATTTGCGTACATTCAAAACAATGTCGTAATTTAGCACATTTCTTTTGACAGATATGTATGAAATTTTATATTTGGTAATTATTACGTGCATATTACATTTCTTATAATTATTATGTGCGTATTACATTTCTTAAAATTTTTTTTCTAAAAAAAATTTTTTTTGGATTTTGAATAAATTTTTTAAAAAAGAATTTTTTTTTCAAAAGAGGAGGAAATTTTGACAGAATTTCCAACGGGACTTTCCCTCGGAATTCCCGTCGAAAATGGCCTCCCTCTCCTGCCCACCAGTCCGCGCAGAAATAGAGGTGCAGGCTATACGACGGGGTTTCCGACAGGGTTTTTCCGTAGGAAATTCCGTCGCATACCGTCGGAATCCGTCGAAATAATTTTTGGGATGAGCTGAATCCCGACGTACCGTTTTCCGTCGTATTTTTCGTGGGAAAGCCATTTTTCTGTCGGAGAAATGAGCTTTTTCCGTCGGTATTTCCGTTGCAAATTGGATGTATTTTTGTAGTAAACAAATGTGTTGATTGGGAGGCAACCCAACATTGCCAGGGAAGTATACATCTGATTTACTTTTATCTTTATTATTTTTATCTTTTTGCATGCATTAGCGACAATGCATAAATTAAGTGTGGGGATGCATCCTGCATCTAGTTCCTGTAGTACTCATTCTTTAACCAAAAAAAATTGTGATGTTGTTATAAATAATGTATGAATATGAGTTTATGTGAGGCTTTCTTATTTAAATTTTTTTTTTGCTTAACTATTTTTAGTTTATTCTTCGATGAATGAGGACTTCTAAGCATGCTAACTATCATTCAGAGAAGTTTGAATTGATCATCATATATCTCTTTGTTGAGTAACTATCATAGTTATCCATCTTATTTGATCATATTATATAGCCGCTTCAAAGGCAATAAAATGACCTAATCTATTTCCTAGACTATTGAATTAGTAGAATATCTCATTAAAATTATGACTTTTCTTGTCTTATAAAAAAAGGGGAGACAGAAAAATAAGAAAAGAATAAAAAGTTAGATTACCAACATCGGTAGGAGTAGGTGGCTCGGCACCGTTTCCCCTTAAGTTTAGGTCTCAAGTTGAGCCTTATGCATGGAGTAACCTATGTATGGAGAGTCATGCCCCTTTTTGTGCCGAGCAATGGCTCGTACCATACTAACAGTCAATAAAACAATAAATAAAATAGTGATGAGAATAAATTGTTAACTCTAGTACCTCTATTCGAATGAGTGTAAGACTGAGGGTGTTTAATTTTAAAGACCCTATATGAGCCTCGAATATGTGCGCAATTAGAATTTGAAAAAAAAAAAAAAAGAAGAAAAGAAAAAAGAACAAACTGTAAGGCAAGTTTAGAATCAATTTCAATGAGTTATTCCTTCTAGTTCCATCGTCTCTATAGCCATATCGCATCTTGATTTTTCTATCTCAAATTTTTTAGTCCTTGTGATCGATGTATGCATGTTTAAAAGAGACGGATAGTTATTGTTCTTGTTAATTTGTTAAAGAGATATTGTGAGGTTGATGAAGAAACTCATTGATGGTAGTTGGATGTTTAGTAGTCATTCACTTGTTGGCAGAAAAGATTAATTAATTTTGAATAAAACTGCTTTTAAAACTAGCAGATGCCTAGTGTAAATATCATATTTATGCATGGCTTTATAAGAATGAGAGGGTCGTTTTTAAGTCGAGCCCCAGATTTCTTTGCACGAGGACATCCAAAATCTAAGTGTGAGGGAATTTGTTAAGTCATAATTTATTCATGTTTTTAATAATTAATTTGATTATACTATATATATTATTTTGTCTAATTTACTTTATTTTATATATTTTTAAGGTTAAGCATTAATAAAGAAAGAGGAGAAGAGAAGACGTCGAAGTTCGGGTTTTATTTACTGAATGATTTTACAAGCAAATTCATTAAGTTGGTACAACAAAAATAATGATTTACGGAAAAATATTATTTTCATAATGATTTATTTTTGGACTAGGGTTTCAAGATTACTACTCCTAGTTAAAGAGGAATTAAAAGACTTAGAGAAGAAGACATCTTACAAGAAAAGGAAACCCTAGTAATTTTATGATATAAAAACCCATTCAATCTCCTCACCTCCTCTAACACTAACGGCATCATCACCATCAGGCTCTTCTCACTCACCCATCACCACATATCATCATCACCATATTCTATGCCTAACCCATAAGCTCAGCATCATCATCATCTATGATCAATCGCAGCCACCATCATCTTCATCACACACCCACGCATGCATCTAACCCACCCCCTATCACCATCATATATCACAACATCATCACCATTCTCGCCAAATCAGAAATAGAGTCCTATCATCTCCTCTTATCATAATCCTCCTCATCATCATCGATCATCATCATCCTCGCGTTGATTATCAAGACAAGTAATGGTGTTCCTTCGCTTTTTTTTTTTTAATTTTTAGTTTAGTTTAGTGTTAAAGATGAATTCTTTGGATGATTTGTGTAAATTAATTTCTAATATGAGTGGATAATTTTCTTATACTTAGAATAATATATTTGAAACCACGCTAAATTATTTATTTTGAAATAAGTTTTATGCTTTATTGTCTAATAAAAAAATGCACATAAGTTACTTTGCACATTTTTTATTCCATGATTCTATAATGATTAGTACTTATTGTTTATGATATTCACGTTAAATTAATTAGAATGCATGCTAATTAGTTTAATATGAATTCATATGATAGTTTATAAGACTTTAGTATGTAAAAGTTATAATCTTTTCGGCATATGTATCATCCCAACTGATCATGGATGGTTCAAACCCATCTCTTTTAATTAGGTAATCATTATAGATCTTTGTTAAATCAATTTACTAGTAAATTAATTACAAGGAATTAGATTATATTTTTTCTAATACTTAATGCTCTAGTTTGATTAAATTTTTGCACTGGTGCTAAGGTTATCAAAACTAGCAGGGTTTATATTAGGGTTGGATCTTAATAAACTATAATAATTAGAAAAACGAGGAAGATCCGCTGGTGGGTGTCTTCTATAGCCTAACTTATAGATAAATCGATTTGTATGTTAATGATAAATATTAATTTACATGATGGATATAGATTGTGCTAAGTGTTTTTCATAAATTTGGTATCTTTAATAATTATTTGTTGCTTTTTAGTTAATTTCTTTAGTTTGTGAATTTCAATTCTTAAATTCATAGTTTTTAATATTAATCTCATTTACCCACCCTCCCTCCTAAAGAGTGGTCTTTTAGGAGTGTCTTTGTAATTTTAGATTAGTTATATTTTGAGTTTTAATGTGATTGCAATTTTTAGATTTATTTTATGCACTACGTTGCCATTTATTTACCAGTTTATTAGAAATTAAGCTAAAAATAGTCTCTTTTGTGTGTTTTTGTGTTTTATTTCTTTTGAAGGTTTATTTAGCATCTTAATCTGCTGCTATTTAATTTTGGAATTTTTGGAAATTATTTCGTAATTTTTCAGAATTATTTCCTAAGTTGAGTACGTACAGGTTTTTACTTAAACAAATCTGAAAATTACGTTTTTATTTTTTATTTTCTATTTTTAGTGTTTTATTACGTTTAGAAAGTTATATTACACAATCTAGGCAAATTTATTATTTATTTTTGTTTTTAATTAAGTGCAATTTATTATTTTTTAATTTCAGATATTATTTTCTGTTATAATTTTCTGATTTTATCTACTACTTTATTTTTCTGAAATTAAATAAATATAATTCTGGGAATATAAATTTATGAATTTGTACAATATTAATTGATATTATTTTATGTGTATCTTGATATTAATTTTCTGTTTGTTACTTTCTGTTTTAATTTTCAGCTAATAGTGTGCGATAATTTTCTATTTTTATTTTTCCAGAATATTTAGGTTACGTATTTACTTTTTTTATTTCAAGAATTAGGCTTATAATATTTAGGGGTACTAGTAAGAAATTTTTCATATTTTTACTTGCTTAATTTCATTTGTTTTAGCAATTTAAAGAAGTAAAGTATATTGGAGTAATAAACTTAAGCTAGCTTCCTAGCATAATCTTTCCTTGTGGGATCGATCCCTACTTTTCTACGGTATAAATCTTATTCATAAATCAATGTAGTGGTTTAGTTTGTAGCTCTATGACAAGCTTTACAAATTTTGGTGCCGTTGCTGGGAAATAAAATAAAATTGATAATTTGCTTCTATTAGTTTTACTACTTTTATTGTTTTGTTTTAACTCTACTATTTTATTTTTGTATGTTGCTTTAGTTCATGAGATTAAGGAGTAGTCGTATGATCGAAGAGAAAAAGGGGCATACGTTCAAGGTGTTTGAAAGTAAAGTAAGTGATTCTGAATTTGTAAGCTCCAACTCGGTAAGTTGTGAAGATATTGAAGTTGAAATGGCTACTTTACGTGAACTTACTGTACCTAATTTGGAAACTCAACCTTTGTCAGTTACTTATCCTGTATTAGACCGACCACTAAAATTGAACTCCGGATTTTTAAATCTACTGTCTAAGTTTCATGGATTGCCTTGTGAGGATCCATATCGTCATATTAATGGGTTCATTATCACATATTCGATTATGCAACCTGAGGGTATCACCCAGGACCAAATTAAATTGAGAGTACTTCCTTTCTCACTTCAGGATAAAGCTAAAGATTAGCTATGTTACTTGCCCCCGGCAACATTCACTACATGGACCCAAGTTTATGAAGCATTTTTAGAGATTTTTTCCCACATGTAGAATTGTACCCATTAGAAAAGAAATATGCGGAATTAAACAAATGAATGGGGAAACTTTCCATGACTATTGGGAACGTTTTAATAAATTATGTGCTAGTTGTCCCTAACATCAAATTTCTGAGCAATTGTTGATTCAATATTTCTACGAAGGTTTATTATCTATAGATAGAAATATGATGGATGCTGCCAGCGGTGCGGCTTTGGTTAAGAAGACTGCAGCTCAAGCTAGGGAATTGTTTAATATGGCACAAAACACTCAACAATTTGGAACTAGGGAACCCCAGTTTACGATGGTCAATGAGCTCAGTTCAGGTCCATCTGTTGATACCCAGTTGTCTCTGATCACTGCTATACTGAACAAAGTCTTCATTGGAGGAGTTCAAAAAGCAGTGGTGTGTGGTATTTGCTGTTTAGATGGACATACTACTGATGCGTGCCCTGTACTTCAACAGGCTAATGTGAATGCTGTGTTCTCTAACCAACGCCAAAGGAAGCATGACCCATACTCCAACACTTATAATGAAGGATGTAGAGACCACCCTAACCTTATGTATGGACCTAGGAATAATCCCCTAGGTTTTGACCAACCATCACGTCAACCATCTACTTAGGATAGAACAAATTTCCTTTTAGAGCAAGTCATTAAAAAAAAAATGGATGACCAGAGAAAGGAGATCGACACTAGGTTTCAGAACATAGAGATGATTCTTAAACAAGTCCAGGAGAGATAGATTGCTACTAATACCATAGTTAGCAACCTCCATACTCAAATACACCATAGGTTGCCATCTCAACCATTCCAAAACCCGAAGGAAAATGTGAGTGCCATGACACCTAGAAGTGGGAAAGAGTTAAAGGAACCTAGTAAGAATAGAGAGGTGTTGCCTAAAATAGAGGTCAACAAACCTGAAGCTAAAAAAGACCAAGACACCACCTCTAATGTTAAGAAAGTAGGTGAGGATAACAAGGAACCTTATAAGCCGTTACCACCTTTCCTAGTAGACTGAGAGGAAAACCCCCTAAGGTAGATGAGGTAAACCAAGAAATCTTAGAAATATTTATGAAGGTAGAGATCGACATTCCTCTACTAGATGCCATAAAGCAGATGCTTCGTGATGCCATGTTCCCTAAAGAGCTTTGTACTGCAAAACATAAACTGAAAGGGAATAAAAAGGTAAGTGTAGGGGAAAACATGTCTGCTGTTTTCCAAAAGAAGCTTCTCCCTAAATGTAGGGACCTAGGAGTATTTTCTATTCCTTGTGAAATTGGAAACCTCTCTATTTGATAGAGCTTTGCTTGATTTAGGAGCTTTCATCAATGTGATGCCTAGGTTCATTTATAATAAACTACATTTAGGAGACTTAAAGAAAACTGATTTAGTCATTTCGCTAGTTGTAGGAGTAATGTATACCCAGATGGATTTTTAGAAGATGTCTTAGTCCAAGTCAATGAGCTTGTATTTCCTGTTGACTTTTATGTATTGGACATGGGTGATGCATGCCATGATGTTCCCATATTGCTTGGTAGACCATTTCTTAAAACATCTAGGGCAAAAATAGATGCGCACGCAGGAACACTAACTATGGAATTTCATGGTGAAATCATTAAGTTCAATATTTTTGATGCTATGAGATATCCTGCTCATGTGAATTGTTTGTGTGCACTTGATGTGATTAATCAATTAACTCAAGATACTTATGAATTATCTCATGAGGATGAATTGTTAACTATACTTACTCAAGATTTGGATCAGTTTGTGTTTCAAAATGTGTCTTACCATATTAATAATGAGTTAGTGGACAGCATAGAGTCTTTGTTGCAATTGCATGTAGTTAACAGACCTAGGAAGCTAAAATTGCCTGAAATTCATGCGAAGATGCTACACTCTCGCACTTCACCCACTAAGCTGGAACTAAAACCATTGCCTAAAAATCCTAAGTATGCTTATTTAGGGGATGATGGGACCTTACCTGCTGCAATCTCTAGTGCACTTACATCTGAA
Organism: Carnegiea gigantea; assembly: GCA_029747015.1. Lineage (NCBI taxonomy): Eukaryota > Viridiplantae > Streptophyta > Magnoliopsida > Caryophyllales > Cactaceae > Carnegiea > Carnegiea gigantea. The sequence continues at coordinate 406,871 of JAKOGI010000413.1, read as the reverse complement.
CAAGAGGACAAACTTATTAGGGTGCTTAGAGAACACAGTGAAGCATTAGGGTGGACTTTAGCAGACCCTAAAGGACGTAGCCCGATATTATGTTCACATAAAATCTCATTAAAATCAGACGTTAAGCTAAGAGAAACCCTCAGCAAAGACTAAATTCACCTATGATGGAGGTAGTTCAAAAAGAAATTCTTAAGTGGTTGATGCTAGAGTGATATACCTCATCGCGGATTCTGAGCGGGTTAGTCCTATCCATGTGGTTCTTAAAAAGGAGGGAACAATAGTAGTGTAGAACAAGAAAAGTGAGTTAATACCTGCTAGAGTCCAGAGTGATTGGAGAGTGTGCATTGACTATAGAAAGTTTAACAAGGCTACAAAGAAGGACCATTTTCCACTGGCCGTTATGGACCATATGTTAGAGAGGTTAGCTAGGAGGTCACATTATTGCTTTCTAGATGGTTTCAGGGTATATTCAGGTCCCTATAGCTCCTGAGGATCTAGAAAAGGCCAATTTTACCAATCCTTTCGGCACCTATACTTTTAGAAGGATGTCGTTTGGTCTTTGTAGTGCTCCTACTACATTTCAAAGATGTATGATGGGTATTTTCTCTGATTTTATCACGAAAATTAAGAAAGTTTTCATGGATTATTTTATTATACATGATGATTCATTTGATGAGTGTTTGCATCATCATACATTAGTACTTAAGCATTGTATTGAGACTAATTTGGTGCTTAACTTTGAAAAGTGCCATTTCATGGTGGAACATGGAGTTGCACTAGGGTATGTAGTGTCATCCAAGGGATTAGAGTTTGATAAGGCTAAAGTAGACATCATTCAATCGTTGCCCTATCCCAAGTGCGTCAAGGAGGTGAGGTCGTTTCTAGGTCATGTTGGGTTTTATAGGAGATTTGTCAAGGATTTTTTTAAGATTGCCTCTCCTTGATGTGCTTTGCTTACAAAAGATACTTTATTTCATTTTACTAAGGACTGTAGGAGAGCTTTTGACTAATTGAAGTTAAAATTGACGACCACTCCTATAGTATAACCCCCTGACTGGGCCCTTCTTTTTGAGTTGATGTGTGATGCCAGTGATAAGGCAGTACAGGCAGTCTTACGTCAAAGAGCAAGGAAGGTACCTCATGTGATCTATTATGCTTCTAGAACTCTAGACCGAGCACAGTGTAACTATACTACTATAGAAAAGGAAATGTACGCCGTCGTTTTCGCTCTAGAAAAATTTCATCCTTATCTATTGGGTGTCAAAGTTACTGTTTATATTGATCATTCTGCTATTAAACATCTATTGAGTAAGAATGACTCAAAACCAAGATTGATTGGATAGGTCTTACTACTATAAGAATTTCAATTGGAGATTAAAGATAAACTAGGAGTTGAAAATCTAGTAGCTAACCATCTAAGTAGGCTAGACAATTGGGAGAGTGGGAATAGATTGAGTGATGATTTACCTAATGAGAATTTATATGCTATCATTGATAGGCTACCTTGGTATGCTGATATGGTGAATTATATAGTAACCAAAACCATTCCTAAAGACTTGTCTAGAGCCTAAGAGGAGAAGGTCAAAGATCAATCTAAATATTATATTTGGGATGAGCCATATTTACAAAAATTTTATGGAGATCAAATTATAAGGCATTGCGTAGATGACAGTGAATTCCATTCAATTTTAACTTTCTGTCACTATTCTAAAAGTAGGGGACATTTTGGACCCAAAAGAACGGCACACAAAGTTCTTGAATATGGATTTTATTGGCCTAATATTTTTAGGGATGGTTATGAATTTTGCAAAAGACACGAAGCGTGCCAAAAGACAGAAAATTTATCTAGAAGGAATCAAATGGCTCTACATAATGTGTATATTTGTGAAATTTTTGATGTATGGGGTATTGATTTTATGGGATCTTTTGCCCCTTCTTTTAGTTTTACTTACATTTTTATGCTTGTTAACCATATATCTAAGTAGATTGAAGTTGTGGCTACTAGAGCTTATGACACTAAAACTTTGGTGAAATATGTTAAATCTCTCATTCTGCATAGATATGGAGTTCCTAAAGCAATCATTAGAAATAGGGGAACACATTTTTGTAATAGAACCTTACGTGCCTTGTTAGCCACATATCATATAACTCACAAGGTGTCCACTGGTTATCATCCCCAAACAAATGGCCAAGCTAAAATCTCCAATAAAGAGATTAAGGGCATATTAAAGAAGGTTATTAGACCAGATAAGAAAGATTGAAGTCTTAGGTTAGATGAAACTCTCTAGGCCTATACGACTGCATATAAGACACCTATAGCTATGTCACCTTATAGGTTAGTTTTTGGTAAAGCATGTCATCTCCCTGTAGAACTAGAGCATAAATCATATTGGACTGTAAAGCAGTATAGTCTAGATTATGACCTAGCAGGGAAGGAGTGTAAGTTGCAATTGCAAGAATTAGAAGAGATTCGCTGGAAGTCTATGACAATTCAGTGATCTAAAAAGGTAAAGTCAAAGCTTTTCATAATGCTAAGCTTAGTAGGAAAGAATTTCAGGTGGATCAAAAAGTGTTGTTATTCAATTCAAAATTAAGACTCTTTCTTGGTAAGTTGAACTCTTGATGGCTAGGCCCTTTTATGGCAGTAAAGACTTATCCACATGGTGGGGTTGAGATTAAATCCTTTACTACAAACAAAATGTCCAAGGTAAATGGCCATAGGCTAAAGCACTTCTATGAAGGAGATCAAGTATGCTTAGTGGAGGAGATCTGACTAGAGGATCCATGATCTCATTTGCGTCGAGCCAACATCAGTAAACCAAGGCACTGGTAGGGAGGCAACCCAACATTTTCAGGGAAGTATACATTTAATTTTACTTTTATCTTCATTATTTTGACCTTTTTGCATGCATAAGGGACAATGCATAAATTAAGTGCGGGGCGTGCATCCTACATCTAGTTCCTATAGTATTCATTCTTTAACAAAAAAAAATTGTGATTTTCTTATAAATAATGCACGAATATGAGTTTATGCGAGGCTTTGTTGTTAAAGTTTTTTGCTTGGCTATTTTTAGTTTATTCTCTTGTAAGGAGGACTTCTGAGCATGCTAACTGTCATTTAGAGAAGTTTGAATTGATCCTCATATATCTCTTTGATGAGTAACTGTCATGGTTATTCATCTTATTTGATCATGTTATATAGCCGCATCAGAGGTAATAAAATAACCTAATCTATTTCCTAGACTATTGAATTGGTAGAATAACTCGTTAAAATTGTAAGTTTTCTTATCTTATAAAAAAATGGAGAAAGAAAAATGAGAGAAGAAAAATAAATTAGATTACGAACATGGGTAGGAGTAGGTGGCTCAGCACCTTTTCCCCTTAAGTTTAGGTCTCAAGTTAAGCCTTATGCATGGAGTAACCCATGTTGGGAAAGTCATGCCCCTTTTTGGGCCGATCAATGACTCATACCACACAACAGTTAATAAATAAATAAATAAAATATAGTGATGAGAATAAATTGTTAACTCTAGCACCTCTATTCGCATGAGTGTAAGATAGGAAGTGTTTAATTTCAAAGACCCTATATGGTCCTCGAATATGTGCGCAATTGGAGTTTGGAAAAAAAAAAAAACCAAGAAGAAAAAAGAACAAAATGCAAGGCAAGTTTTGAGTCAATTTCAATGAGTTATTCCTTCTAATTCAATTGTCTCTATAACCATACCGTGCTTCAATTTTTCTATTTCAAATTTTTTAGACATTATGATCGATGTACACATGCTTAAAAGAGATGGATAGTTATTGTTCTTGTTAATTTGTTAAAGAGATATTATGAGGTTGTTGAAGAAACTCATTGATGGTAGTTGGATGTTTAGTCACCATTCACTTGTTGGAAGAAAAGATTAATTAATTTTGAATAAAACTGTTTTTAAAGTAAGCCAATGCCTAGTGTAAATATCATACTTATATATGACTTTATAAGAGGGTCATTTTTAGGTCGAGTCCCAGATTTCTTTGCACAAGGTCGTCCAAAGTCTAATTGTGGGAGAATTTGTTAAGTCATAATTCATGCACGTTTTTAATAATTAATTTGATTGTATTATATATATTATTTTGTCTAATTTACTTTATTTTATATATTTGTTTTGGTTAAGCATTAATAAAGTAAGAGAAGAAGATAAGACATCGAAGTTTGGGTTTTATTTACCGAACGATTTTACAAGCAAATACATCAAGTCGGTCCAAAAAAATTAGAGCTGTAAAACGGGTTGGGTCGGGTCGATCCATTTAATAAACGGGTCAATTTCGTGTCGGCCTTGAAAATAGGTTAGATCTGAAAAATAACAAGTTTTCACACTAAACGGTCAAATCATGTCGGCTTCAGGTTGAAATCGATTCGGGTCGGGTCAGGTTCGTGTTTCTCTCAGTAAATTCGGGTCGGGTTATCGTGTCGGGTCAGACTTCTACAGCCCTAAAAAAATAATAAGTTATGAAAAAATATTATTTTCATACAAGATTACCGCCTACTTAAAGAGGAATTAGAAGACTTGGAGAAGAAGACATCCTATAAGAAAAAGACATCCTACAAGAAAAAGAAACCCTAGCAATGTTATGATATAAAAACCCATTCATCTTCTCACCTCCTCTCACACTCACGGCATCATCACCATCAGGCCCTTCCGCTCACCCATCACCACATATCATCATCACCATATTCTACGCCTAACCCATAAGCTCAGCATCATCATCATACACTATTGATCGCAGCCACCATCATCATCTTCATCACATACCCACGCATACATCATTTCCACACCCCATCACCATCATATATCACAACATCATCACCATTCTCACCAAATCGAAAACAGAGTCCTACCATCTCCTCTTATCATAACCTTCATCATCATCGAACATCATTATCCTCACATTGATTATCATGACAAGTAATAGTGTTCCTTCGCTATTTTTTAAATTTTTAGTTTAGTTCAGTGTTAAAGATGAATTCTTTGGATGATTTGTGTAATTTAAATTTTAATATGAGTGGGTAATTTTCTTATACTTAGTATCATCTATTTGAAACCATGCTAAATTAATTATTTTGAAACAAGTTGTATGTTTTATTATCTAATTGATTTTTATTCCATGATTCTATAATTACTCCTATGTATTGTTTATGATATTTGTGTTACATTAATTAGAATGCATGCTACTTAGCTTAATACGAATTCATATAATAATTTAAAAGACTTTAGTACGTAAAAGTTATAGTCTTTTAGGCATAAGTATCACCCTAATTGAACGTAGATGGCTCAAACCCATCTCTTTTAATTAGATAATCATTATATGTTTTTGTTGAATCAATTTGCTAGTAAATTGATTACAAGCCATTAGATGATTTTTTTCTAATACTTAATACTCTAGTTTGATTAAATTCTTGCACGGGTGCTAAGGTTATCAAAACTAGTAGGGTTTATATTATGGTTGGACATAAATAAACTATAATAATAGGAAAAATGGGGAAGATCCGCTGGTGGGTATCTTCTAGAGTCTAACTCATGGATAAATCGATTTGTGTGTTGATAATAAATATTAATTTACGTGATGGATATAGATTATGCTAAGTGTTTTTCATAAATTTGGTATCTTTAACAATTATTTGTTGCTTTTTAGTTAATTTCTTTAATTTGTGAATTTTAATTCTTAAATTTATAGTTTTTAATATTAATTTCATTTACCCCCCCAAAGAGTGGTCTTTTGGGAGTGTCTTGGTAATTTTAAGTCAGTTATATTTTGATTTTTAGTGTGATTGAAATTTTTTGATTTATTTTGTATTTTATTTTGCAATTTTTTTATCGATTTGTTAGAAATTAGGCTAAAAATAGTCCTTTTTTGTATTTGTTTTGTGTTTTATTCCTTTTTAGGGTCTATTCAATATCCTAATCTGTTGCTATTTAATTTTGGAATTCTTGGAAATTATTTCATAATTTTTCAGAATTATTTCGTGAGTTGAATGGGTGCTGGTCTTTACTTTGATAAATCTGAAAATTTTGTTTTTAATTTTTATTTTTGGTTTTCAGTGTTTTATTAAGTTTAGAAAGTTATATTATACAATTTAGGTTAATTTATTATTTATTTTTGTATTTAAATAAGTCAATTTTATTGTTTTTTAATTTTAGATATTATTTTCTATTTTAATTTTCTGATTTTATCTTTTGTTTTATTTTTCTGAAATTACTTAAATATAATTATGGGAATATAAATTTATGAATTCCTAGAATATTAATTGATATTATTTTTTGTGAATTTTGATATTCATTTTCTATTTGTTACTTCCTGTTTTAATTTTTAACAAATAGTGTGTGATAATTTTCTGTTTTTATTTTTCCAGAATATTTGGGTTAGGTATTTATTGTTTTTATTTCAAGAATTAAGTTTAGAGTATTTAGGGGTATTAGTAAGAATTTTTTCAAATTTTTACTGGCTTAATTTGATTTATTTTAGCAATTTAAAGAAATAAAGTATATTGAAGTATAGCTTACTAGCAAAATCTTTCCTCATGGGATTGATCCCTACTTTCTTATGCTATAAATCTTATTTATAAGGTTTTATTTATAGCTCTATGACAAGCTTCATAAATTTTGGCGCCGTTGCTGGGGAATGAAAATAAAATTGATAGTTTGCTGCTATTAGTTTTACTACTTTTATTGTTTTGTTTTAACTCTAGTATTTTATTTTGTAGGTTGTTTTAGTTTATGAGATTAAGGAGTGATCGCATAATCGAAGAGAAAAAAGAGCATACGTTTGAGGTGTTTGAAAGTAAAGTAAGTGATGCTAAAACTGTGAGCTCCGACTTAGTAAGTTGTGAAGATATTAAAGTTGAGATTGCTATTTTATGTGAGCCTGCTGCACCTAATTTGAAAATTGAACCTTTGTCAATTACTTGTCCTTTATTGATCGACCACTGAAATTGAAGTCTAGATTTTTAAATCTACTGCCTAAATTTCATGGATTGCCTGGTGAGTATCCATAACATCATATTAATGAGTTCATTATTATATGTTCGACCATGCAATCTGATGGTATCACCCCCAAGACCAAATTAGATTGAGGGTAGTCCCTTTCTCACTTGAGGATAAAGCTAAAAATTGGCTAGATTACTTGCCCCCTGCAACATTCACTACATGGACTCAAGTTCATAAAGCATTTTTAGATAAATGTTTTCCCACATCTAGAACTGGATCAATTCGAAAAGAAATATGTGGAATTAAACAAATGAATGGGGAAACTATCCATGAATACTGGGCACATTTTAATAAATATATGTTAGTTGTGCCCAACATCAAATTTCTAAACAATTATTGATTCAATATTTCTATGAAGGTTTATTACCTATAGATAGAAACATGGTGGATGCTGCTAGTAATAAGACTCCAGCTCAAACTAGTAAATTGTTTAATATCATGGCGCAAACACTCAACAATTTGGAACAAGGGAACCCCAATTTAGAAAGGTCAATGAGCTCAGTTCAAGTCCATCTGTAGAGACCCAGTTGTCTCATATCACTGCTATACTAAACAAACTCATCACTGGAGGAGTTCAAAAAGCAGTGGCGCGTGGTATTTGCTGTTTAAACGGACATACTACTGATGCGTGCCCTGCACTTCAACGGGCTGATGTGAATGCTATGCTCTCTCACCAAGGCCAAAGGAAGTATGACTCATACTCTAACACTTATAATGAAGGATGCAGAGATCACCCTCACCTTAGGTATGGACCTAGGAATAACCCCCCAAGTTTTGACCAACCATCACGTCAACCATCTGCTCAAGATAAAATAAATTTTCTTCCAGAGCAAGTCATAAAAAAAATGGATGACCAGAAAAAGGAGATCGACACTAGGTTTCAGAACATAGAGATAATTCTTAAACAGGTCCAGAGACAGACTGCTACTGATACCATAGTTAACAACCTCCAGACTCAAATACACCATTGGTTGCCATCTCAACCATTCCAGAACCTGAACGAAAATGTGAGTGCCATGACACTTAAGAGTGGGAAAGAGTTGAAGGAACCTAGGAAAAATAAAGAGGTAGAGTATAAAATTGAGGTCAACAAACCTAAACCTAACCAAGACCAAGACACCACCTCTAATGTTAAGGACGTTGCTGAGGATAAGAAGGAACCTTATAACCCATTACCACCTTCTCCTAGTAGACTGAGAGGGAAAACCTTTAAGGTAGATGAGACAAACCAAAAAATCTTAGAAACATTTATGAAGGTAGAGATCAACATTCCTCTCCTAGATGGCATAAAGCAGGTGTCTCGTTATGCCAAGTTCCTTAAAGAGCTTTGTACTACAAAACGTAAACTGAAAGAGAATGAAAAGGTAAGTGTGAGGGAAATGTGTCTGCTATTTTCCAAAAGAAGCTTCCCCCTAAATGTAAGGGCCCAGGTGTATTCTCTATTTCTTGTAAAATTTGAAACCTCTCCTTTGATAGAGCTACACTTGATTTAGGAGCTTCCATCAATGTGATGCCTAGGTCCGTTCATAATAAACTACATTTAGGAGACTTAAAGAAAACTAATTTAGTCATTCAGTTAGCTGATAGGAGTAATGCATACTCAGATGGAGTTTTAGAAGATGTCTTAGTCCAAGTCAATAAGCTTGTTTTTCCTACTGACTTTTATGTATTAGACATGGGTGATGCATGCCATGATGTTCCCATATTTCTTGGTAGACAAAACATCTAGGACAAACATAAATGTGCATGCAGGAACACTGACTATAGAATTTGATGGTGAAATTATTAAGTTCAATATTTTTGATGCTATAAGATTTCCTGCTGATGTGAATTATCTATGTGCACCTAATGTGATTGATTAATTATCTCAAGATGTTTATGAATTGTCTCATGAGGATGAATTGTTAATTGTACTTACTCAAGGTTTGGATCAGTTTGTGTTTCAAAATGTGCCTTACCATATTAATAATGAGTTAGTGGGCAGCACAGAGTCTTTGTTGCAATTTCATGTAGTTGAGAGACCTAGAAAGCTAGGATTGCTTGAAGTCACACGAAGATGCTACCTTCTCACATTTCACCTCCAAAGCTAAAACTAAAACCATTGCCTAAAAATCTTAAGTATGCTTATTTAGGAGATGATGACACCTTACCTATTATAATCTCTAATGCTTTTACATCTGAATAAGAGGATAAACTTATTAGGGTGCTTAGAGAAAATAGTGAAGCATTAGGGTGGACTTTAGCAAACCTTAAAGGATTTAGTCCTACATTATGTTCACATAAAATCACATTAGAATTAGATGCTAAGCTTACGGGAAACCCTAAGCGAAGACTAAATTCACCTATGATGGCGGTAGTTTAAAAAGAAATTCTTATGTGGCTAGACGCTGGGGTGATACACCCTGTTGCTGATTCTGATTGGGTTAGTCATATCCAAGTAGTTCCTGAAAAAGGGGGAACAACAGTAGTGCAGAACAAGGAAGGTGAGTTAATACCTACTAGAGTCCAGAGTGGTTGGAGAGTGTGCAGTGACTATAGAAAGCTTAACAAGGCCATAAAGAAAGGACCGTTTTTCATTGCCCTTTATTGGACCAGATGTTAGAGAGATTAGTTGGGAGGTGATATTATTGCTTTCTAGATGGCTATTTAGGATATATTCAGGTCCCTATAGCTCATGAGGATCAGGAAAAGGCTCTTTTTACCTGTCCTTTTGGCACCTATGCTTTTAGAAGGATGTCATTTGGTCTATGTACTACTTCTGCTACATTTCAAAGATGTATGATGAGCATTTTCTCTTATTTTATCACCAAAATTATTAAAATTTTCATGGATGATTTTACTGTACATGGTGATTCATTTGATAAGTGCTTGCATCATCTTACGTTAGTGCTTAAGCATTTCATTGAGACTGATTTGGTGGTTGACTTTGAAAAGTACCATTTCATGGTGGAACATGGAGTAGTACTAGGGCATGTAGTGTCATCCAAGGGATTAGAGGTTCATAAGACTAAAGTAGACATCATTCAATCGCTGCCTTATCCCAAGTGCGATAAGGAGGTGAGGTCATTTCTAGGTCATGTTGGCTTTGATAGAAGATTTATCAAGGATTTTTCTGAGATTGCCTCTCCTTTATGTGCTTTACTTGCAAAAGATGTTTTATTTAATTTTTAATGAGGACTGTAGGAGAGCTTTTAACCAATTGAAGTTAAAATTGACGACCACTCCTATAGTACAAGCCCTGACTTGGCCCTACCTTTTGAACTGATGTATGATGCTACTGATAAGGCAGTAGGGGTAGTCTTGGGTCAAAGAGTAGGGAAGGTACCTTATATGATCTATTATTCTTCTAGAACTCTAGACCTAACACAGTGCAGCTATACTACTATAGAAAAGGAAATGTATACCGTTGTTTTTGCTCTAGAAAAATTTCATCCCTATTTGTTGGGTGTCAAAGTTATTATTTATACAGATCAATTCTGTTATTAAACATCTGTTGAGTAAGAATGACTCAAAACCAAGGTTGATTAGATGGGTCGTACTACTGCAAGAATTCCAATTAGAGATTAAAGATAAACCAGGAGCCAAAAATTTAGTAGCTGACCATATAAGTAGGCTAGACAATGTGGACAGTGGGAATCCATTAAGTGATTATTTCCCTAATGAGACTGTATATGCTATCACTGATAAGCTGCCTTGGGGTGCTGATATGGTTAGTTATATAGTAGCCAAAACCTTTCCTAAAGACTTGTCTAGAGCACAAAATGAGAAGATGAAAGCTCAATCTAAATATTATATTTGGGATGACTCATATTTATGAAAATTTTGTGGAGATCAGATTGTAAGGCGTTGCGTAGATGACAGTGAATTTCATTTAATTTTAACTTTCAGTCACTCTTCTGAAAGTGGGGGACATTTTGGACCCAAAAAAATGACACACAAAGTTCTTAAATGTGGATTTTATTAGCCTACTATTTTCAAGAATGGTTATGAATTTTACAAAAGATGCGAAGCATGTCAGAAGATAGGAAATTTATCTAGAAGGAATTAAATGCCTCCGTATAATGTGTATGTTCATGAAATTTTTGATGTATGGGGTGTTGATTTTATGGGACCTTTTCCCCTTCTTTTGGTTTTACTTACATTCATATACTTGTTGACTATGGGCTTGTTCTTTTCGTGGGTAAATTGGGTGGGTGAAAGGGTGAAGCAGGTTGAAGTATGTTGAGGTGGGTTGAGGTAAGTTGAAATTGGTATTTTTTTGAGGTGGGTTGAAATAGATTGAAGTAGGTTGAAGTGAGTTCAAATAGGTTGAAGTTGGTTGAAGTTGGTATATTTTTCATGTGGTGGGTTAAAGTGGGTTTAAATAATGAGAATATAATTAATGTGTGATAATTTATGAAGTTATCGAAATTTTGTGGAATTTTTGTTTATTCTTTTTTATTTTTTATTTTTTATTTTTCATTTTATTTTTTAACTTTAAATTTTTATTTTTTATTCTTTATTTTCTATTTTTTATTTTTTTGTTTTTTATTTTTTATTTTTTATTTTTATTTCTTTATTTTTTATTTTTTATTTTTATTTTTTATTTTTATTTTTTATTTTTTATTTTTTATTTTTTTGGAATTTTCTGTAACTTTTGCTTGGAATAAAACTAAAAAGATAAAAAATTAAAAAATAAAAAAATAAATTAAAAAATACAAAAATAAAAAAATAAAAAAATAAAAAAATAAAAATGAAATATAAAAAATTTAAAATTTAAAATTTAAACTTAAAAAAATAACAAAATTAAAAAAATAAAAATAAAAATTAAATACAAAAAATTAAAAATAAAACTAAAAAATTAAAAAATAAAAAATAAAAATTAAATACAAAAAATTAAAAATAAAACTAAAAAATTAAAAAATTAAAAACTTAAAAATAAAAAATAAAAAATAAAAAATTAAATACAAATAATTTAAAATTTAAAATTTAAAAATTTAAAAATTTAAAAATAAAAAACTAAAAAAATACAAAAATACAAAAATAAAACAATTTCAAAGTACGATAATTTATAAAAAAGCAGTATAGTGAACTTTTTGGTGCAAAAATGATTAAATCTCACATGATACTTTACAAATTATTAAAATTATGAAGGGGGTGGGTTAAGTTGGTTGAAGTGGGTTGAAGTAGGTTGAGGTAGGTTGAAGTTGGTTGAAGTTGATATTTTTTTTTCAAGTGAGTTGAAGTAGGTTGAAATAAGTTGAAGTGGATTGAAGTGGGTTGAGATTGGTAAATTACAATTGACCCAAGAAAAAAACAGGCCTTATGTATCTAAGTAGATTGACGCTGTGGCTACTAGAGCAGATGATGCTAAAACTGTGATGAAATATGTTACATCTCTCATTCTGCATAGATATGGAGTTCTAAAGCAATCATTAGTGATAGGAGAACATATTTTTGTAATAGAACCTTAGGTGCCTTGTTAGCCACATATTATGTAACTCATAAGGTGTCCATTAGTTATCATCCCCAAATGAATGGCTAAACTGAAAATTCCAATAAAGAGATTAGGGGCATATTAGAAAAGGTTGTTAGACCAGATAAGAAATATTGGAGTCTTAGGTTAGATGAAGCTCTCTTGGCCTATAGGACTGCATATATGACATCTATAGGCATGTCACCTTATAGGTTATTTTTTTGTAAAGGATGTTATCTCCTGATAGAACTAGAGCATAAATCATATTGGGCCGTAAAGCAGTGTAGTCTAAATTATGACCTAGCAGGGAAGGAGCGTAAGTTGCAATTACAGGAATTAGAAGAGATTCGCTTGGAAGGCTATGACAATTCAGTAATCTACAAAGGTAAGGGCAAAGCTTTTCATGATGCTAAGCTTTGTAGGAAGGAATTTTAGATCGGTGAAAAGTGTTGTTATTCAATTCAAAATTGAGACTTTTTCCTGGTAAGTTGAACTCTAGATGGTTAGGCCCTTTATGGTAGTAAAGACTTATCCACATGGTGCTGTTGAGATTAAATCCTTTGCTACTAATAAAATGTTCAAGGTAAATGGTCACAGGCTAAAACACTTCTATGAAAGAGATCAGGTATGCTTAGAGGAGGAGATCCAACTAGAGGATCCATGAGCTCATTTGCATCGAGCCAACAACAGTAAACAAAGGCGCTAATTAGAAGGCAACCCAACATTTTTAGGAAAGTATACATTTAATTTTACTTTTATCTTCATTATTTTTATCTTTTTGCATGCATTAGGGACAATGCATAAACTAAGTGTGGGGGTACATCCTCCATCTAGTTCCTGCAGTATTCATTCTTTAACCAAAAAAAATTGTGATTTTTTTATAAATAATGTATGAATATGAGTTATGCTAGGCTTTCTTGTTAAATTTTTTTTTTTTTTTTGCTTAGCTATTTTTAGTTTATTCTTTTATGAGTGAGGAATTCTGAACATACTAATTGTCATTCAGAGAAGTTTGAGTTGATCCTCATACATCTCTTTAATGAGTAACTGTCATGATTATTCATCTTATTTTATCATGTTATATAGCCGCTTTAAAGGCAATAAAATGACCTAATCTATTTCCTATACTATTGAATTAGTAGAATAACTCATTAAAATTGTTACTTTTCTTGTCTTATTAAAAAAAGGGATAAAGAAAAATAAGAAAAGAATAAAAAACTAGATTGCTAACATGGGCAGGAGCAGGTGGCTCGGCACCTTTTCCCCTTAAGTTTGGGTCTTAAGTTGAGCCTTATGCATGAAGTAACCCATGTTGGGAGAGTCATGCCCCTTTTTGGGCCGATCAATGACTCGTACTACATTAACAGTCAATAAATAAATCAATAAAATGGTTATGAGAATAAATTGTTAACCCCAGTACCCCTATTCGGGTGAGTATGAGACAGGGAGTGTTTAATTTCAAAGACCCTATGTGGGCCTCGAATATGTGCGCAATTGGAGTTTTAAAAAAAAAAGAAGAAGAAGAAAAGAAAAAAGAACAAACTGCAAGGCATGTTTAGAATCAATTTCAATAAGTTATTCTTTCTAGTTCAATTGTCTCTATGGGCATACCACACTTCAATTTTTCTATCTCAAATTTTTTAGACCTCGTGATCGATGTATGCATGCTTAAAAGAGATGAATAGTTATTGTTCTTGTTAATTTATTAAAGAGATATTATGAGGTTGATGAAGAAACTCATTGATGGTAGTTGAATGTTTAGCCGTCATTCACTTGTTGGAAGAAAAGATTAATTAATTTTGAATAAAACTGTTTTTGAAGCAAGCCAATGCATAATGTGAATATCATACTTATACATGGCTTTATAAGAATGAGGGTCGTTTTTAAGTCGAGTCCCAGATTTCTTTGCACGAGGACGTCCAAAGTTTAAGTGTCAGGGAATTTGTTAAGTCATAAATCATGCATATTTTTAATAATTAATTTGATTATATTATATATATTATTTTATTTAATTTACTTTATTTTATATATTTTTTAGGTTAAGCATTAATAAAGAAAAAGAAGAAGAGAAGACGTCGAAGTTCGGGTTTTATTTACTGAACGATTTTGCAAGCAAATTCATCAAGTCGATCCAAAAATAATAATAATTTATGAAAAACACTATTTTCATAATGATTTATTTTTGGGTTAGGGTTACAAGATTACTACTCCTAGTTAGAGAGGAATTAGAAGACTTGGAGAAGAAGACATCCCATAAGAAAAGGAAACCCTAGCAATGTTATGATATAAAAACCCATTCAATCTCCTCACCTTCTCTGACACTGACGACATCATCACCATTAGGCCCTTCTCGCTCACCCATCACCACATATCGTCATCACCATATTCTCCGCCTACCCCATAATCTCAGCATCGTCATCATCTACTATCAATCTCAGCCATCATCATCTTCATCACACACCCACGCATACATCATTCCCACACCCCATCACCATCATATATCACAAAATCATCACCATTCTCGCCAAATCAGAAATAGAGTCCTATAATCTCCTCTTATCATAATCTTCATCATCATCGATCATCATCGTCCTCGCATTGATTATCAAGACAAGTAATAGTGTTCCTTCACTTTTTTTTTAATTTTTGGTTTAGCTTAGTGTTAAGATGAATTCTTTGGATGATTTGTGTAATTTAATTTCTAGTATGAGTGGATAATTTTCTTATACTTAATATAATCTATTTGAAACCATGCTAAATTAATTATTTTGAACCAATTTTTATACTTTATTGTCTAATTAATTTTTATTCCATGATTCTATAATTACTAGTATCTATTGTTTATGACATTCGCGTTAAATTAATTAGAATGCAGGCTAATTAGTTTAATATGAATTCATATAATAGTTTATAAGACTTTAGTATGTAAAAGTTATAGTCTTTTAGGTATAAGTATCACCCTAGTTGATCATGGATGGCTCAAACCCATCTCTTTTAATTAGATAATCATTATAGATCTTTGTTAAATCAATTTGCTGGTAAATTAGTTACAAGGCATTAGATGATATTTTTTCTAATACTTAATGCTTTAGTTTGATTAAATTCTTGCGCTTGTGCTAGGTTATCAAAACTAGTAGGGTGTATATTAGGGTTGGATGTAAATAAACTATAACAATAGGAAAAACGGGGAAGATCTATTGGTGGGTGTCTTCTACAGTCTAACCTATGGATAAATTGATTTGTGTATTAATGATAAATATTAATTTGCGTGATGAATATAGATTGTGGTAAGTGTTTTTCATAAATTTGGTATCTTTAATAATTATTTGTTGCTTTTTAGTTAATTTCTTTAGTTTGTGAATTTTAATTCTTAAATTTATAGTTTTCAATATTAATTTCATTTACCGCCCCAAAGAGTGGTCTTTAGAAGTGTCTTGGTAATTTTAGATCTGTTATATTTTGATTTTTAGTGTGATTGAAATTTTCTGATTTATTTTCTATTCTATTTTGCCTGTTATTTACCGATTTGTGAGAAATTAGGCTAAAAATAGTCTCTTTTGTGTTTTTTTGGTGTTTTATTCCTTTTTAGGGTTTATTTAGTATCCTAATATGTTGCTATTTAATTTTGGAATTTTTGGAAATTATTTCATATTTTTTTCGAATTATTTCGTGAGTTGAATGCATGCAGGTGTTTACTTTAATAAATCTAAAAATTACATTTTTAATTTTTATTTTCATTCTTTAGTGTTTTATTAAGTTTAGAAAGTTATATTATACAATTTGGGTAAATTTACTATTCATTTTTCTATTTGATTAAGTGCAGTTTATTATTTTTTAATTTCAGATATTATTTCTTGTTTTAATGTTCTGATTTTATCTATTGTTTTATTTTTCTAAAATTAATTAAATATAATTCTGGGAACATAAATTTATGAATATGCAGAATATTAATTGATATTATTTTTTGTGAATTTTGATATTAATTTTCTGTTTGTTACTTCCTATTTTAATTTTCAGTTTACATTGTGTGATAATTTTCCATTTTTATTTTTCCAAAATATTTAGGTTAGGTATTCACTATCTTTATTTTCAGAATTAGGCTTAGAATATTTAGGGGTATTAGTAAGAAATTTTTCAGATTTTTACTTGCTTAATTTCATTTGTTTTAGCAATTTAAAGGAGTAAAGTATATTAGAGTAGTAAACTTAAACTAGTTTACTAGCATAATCTTTCCTCGTGGGATCAATTCCTACTTTCTTATACTATAAATCTTATTTATGAATCAAAATAGTAGTTTGATTTGTACCTCTGCGACAAGTTTTGCACCTCCACCCCTCGCCCAAAAAAAAAAAAACCTTTCAATTTCTAGTTTGTCCTAACAGTTTCACTCTTTTAAAAAAAAATTCTCTGTTTTGTTGGCGTCACCTACTGTACCATTTTCCAACATTTCTTCCTTTTCTTTCCTCCCATTTCTGATGTTACTTTTCATCAATAGTGCATGCATGCCCATAACCGTGGGGGAGGGGGAGCCAAAATGAAAATAATCGGCAAAGTTATAAATGTCATAGAAATGCTTCAAACAACCTAAATTTCTGCTATGAAAAAGTGAATGGCGGTCTTTTCTTATTCTCATGGAAATCACTTTAACATGTGGTTTCTTTGCTTCTGGCAACTTTATTCCAAAAGCAAGAAGAAATTATTGGGAGCCCCAAAATAAAAGCGAAAAAGAGGAGGGGGGAAGAAGGAGATAGAGAGGGTCGTACATAACTCAAAGTTGAGCACCCTGTTTATACAATGGCACTATGTGGTGCATTGGCAATCTTGTTAATTTAGATTTTTTCACTTTCACAGTACACTGTTATGCATTTATCTTTCATTGAAAGTATAATTTGCCTTTAAGAATTAAGCAACAATTTCATTTGTTAATAAAATTTCTTCAATTCTACTGAAGTAGTGAAGAATTTAATTCCATCACTACTACAATTGAGTGAAAAGTAAGAAATCCTAGAATTTACCAAAATTCAGTTTTTTGAAAAGACAAAATGAAAGGGGGGGGGAAGGAATTGAGAAATTGCCTTTTGTCGATGACCTTGTCCATCTTGCATGTCCTCATCTCCTCTGAAAAAGACAAAGGGATCCCTAGAAAACCCCCTAATCAAAATAAGAGAACTAATATAACTAAACAAAAAATCTCAAAGAAAATGAGATATAAATACTCAAACAACATTATGACCCAAAAACACAAGAGGTGTCTTGATGGATTGAGTTCTTACCCTTTTGCCTTCCCAAAATGGCAAATGAACTCTCTGCTGAGACTATTCATCAACTTCATGGCTTATGAAGAGAGAAACGCATGGCAAAAGTGGGTTTTACTTTTTTTTTAATGAAGAGTGTTTTTTTTTTTTTTTTTGGGTTGGGGGTTTCTATGAGGAATAGTTACAGACTACAGCAAGGGATGACATTTAATTTCATTTTTGAATTCACTTAACTGCTAAAGAGAAATTGAGCATGCATCTGTTACCAACAGAGAAATAATGTGTCAGCAGTTAGTGCGATAGAGGGGGAAGTAGGCCAATTAGAGAGTTAATGTGGAACTCTAAAGGATAAAAGAAATGTGGCATAAGTCAATATATAATTTATAAAAAAGTTTAATTCCTAGGACAATGAATGACTCAAATTTCATAGCATGTGAGATTAACGGTGACAACTTACTTTCATCAGAAAATTACTTCAATTTCGTTCAACTCAATATGGCTTTGATAATATTGAGCAGTCAGTCTTTTTTTTTTTTTATGTTAAATGTCAACAAATAGGATCAACAGTTAGGATTTGAAACCGTGAAAAATGAAAGGCTATAAATAAGTTTTGCCCTGAAAAATAAGGGGAGCATAGCATTGACAACATTTCTTTTTATATATGGTAATAGATTTCTTCTGAATGTTAATTGATATGCTTCTTGCAAACGGTGCAAAAGTTTGCAGAAGTTTAACGGGACTATTTATTTATTTTCCATAACATCTTCTTTATATTGATTTTTTCATTGTTGAAAATACAATGCTGTCAAATAATTATTTCAACTCCAACAATTTTAATCATACATGTGGCTTAGTTCTGGTATTGTCCACTTATTTGTTTAAATTTTACTAGGATTAAAATTATATTTTTTAAATTCACAAAATCTTGAGAAATGAGTTGCAAGCAGTTTCACAGGTGTTGATTTGGTCTCAGAAGTATTCAAATTAATATTTAATGCAATTGAAAAATATTGATTCAAGCATCTTGATACTTATTTTCCTGAAACAAACTCAAATTAAAGGTTTGAAATTTATGAATGAAAAAGGTGAAATCTAAATCCAAATTCAATACTCCAAAAAATTCTATCATCACGAGAGATATAGAGGAGGTCTTATCCAGCAGTTTTACCCCTAGATTGCAAAATTTACTATGAAATTGGTTTCATTGGATATCTAATATAGCAGCCTTGTCCCTGAAAGGAGAAAGTATATAATGGAAAATGTCTATCTATATGAAACAAAAGTAGTGCAACCCTAGTATAAATAAAGGCCCAAAGACCCCAAAAAACAAGAACATTTGATGCAAACCAACAAAGAACAAAAACTGAAGAACCAAAATGATCAGAAAGAAGACCTCCAAACACGCCACCCTCCCCCTCCCCCCAAAAAATTGTTGCATCCATTTTCAGTAATTCTAAGATACATACCTATGTATCATATTCAGATACATATGTATATAAGAGACATTATATGATTGGGCCAAACTCCTACTTCATTTCCACTCATCCAACAAGTATTTTCGTAATTCTCCAATCCAATCAACTAGAAAATGATACATTGCAGCGAACAAAAGATACATTCAAATAAGAAAAGATGCACTATAGACAAGAAAAGATATATTGCAAGAAATAAATGATATGCTATAGGAAGGAAAAGGTACATTGTAGAACAGAAAAGATACACTATTGCAGGAAAAAAGCGATATACTACAACATATCGAGTGCGCATCTATGACACAACTCTAAGGTATGTACTATGCTAGATACATATGTTTCTATATAAGACTTTTCCATCCATTTTTACCACCTAATGGACGCTAGCCTCGGGTGACAACCTCCGTGGCGAAACTAGCTACCGACAACAACCCCCGGAGAAAACCAAGCTTCAACTTTTTTTCTTCTGCAGTTTGTATTGACTTTATGGTCAAGTGATGTGATCCACGCACAAGCTTCAAAAATATGTTAAAATATAGTCCTGATTTAAGAAAATATTACAAAATTTAGTGACTAATGTTAAATAGTGCCCAGTATACAACCATGATTTGATGGCTAAGTCATGAGAACCATGCTAGCTTCCGGTGATAGCCTCCATGGCGAAATAAGCCCACCGACAACCCCCGCCCCCTCCAACCCAAGCCTCTGTTTCTCCCTTCTATGGCTTGCATTGAGTTGATGGTTAAGTCATGAGAACCATGCACAAGTTTAGAAAATATCTTAAAATACAAGTTTGATTTAAGCAAATATTGCAAAATTTCAAGATAAATATTAAACACTGCAAAGTGCACGATAATAATTGTGCAAATTGTCGTGATTGTTACTTTCTGACAAGCTCCTAAAAAATGAGATCAGCGAAGTGATCCATCTATGTAAACGACCAATTTGAAACTATATTGAAGTAGCATAGTTTAGGCTCAAGTGACCTCATAGAAATGGACAAAATGTGAAGTTATCTATCTACATAATATATAATAGCAATCTTGTGGGCCATATAATTTATCTAAATTCTTAAAAATTAGAAGTTATTAGCCATTTGATCAATGTTGTTTTTAATGGTCACCGTTGAATTTCTTAAAACAGTATATAATTTAAATAAAGAATTATATAAGAATACATCCGTTAGATCAATTATTATTTTAATGTCCAACTTTATAGATAACAAACATTATCATATTTTTTTTTTATAAATAAAAACTCATAACTACCTAACTATTATCCCAAAAAATATGTTACCTTATCTTTTTTTTTTGGGTTCAAATACTTTATCTTAATGATTATTCTTTGCTTTTTAAAACTAAAAATTACATGTCATATTTATAGAAAATTCGCTTTCATTAATTGGTTAGCAATGTGCAAACCCCCCTAAAAACCCCAAAAAAAGGTCAATGTCATTATATACACGTTATATATAAACTCTTACATATTTATATGATTTCCAACAAAAAAAAAAAAACATTTATATGGTGATGAATTTATATTACCAAGTTATTTATTTTGCACATCTAAATGTTTAACAAATTTTGAGCAAATCTATTTGAACTCTCATAATATCGTTAACCTAAGCAAGTTAGTTTAGAACATTTGTAACCTTCTTTTTCTTTTTTTTCCCCCTAATGATCATATTTGACTTTTTTTTAACCATAGATACTTCAAGGTGAACTTTTCCTTTATATTTTTGGCATGAGATAAAATATTTCAATATTTCATCCATAAAATTCTGCAAGAATCAAAAGGTTGAATGTGTTTGATGTACATGCACAATTTATTGTGTTTAGTCTAATATTTTACATGGAATGCTTTTCAATATAGCTGATACTTATCCTCACATTCTACTTAAATTAGTTTGTCATGCTATACCGGTATATCTTGCACAAACATATATGTGTTTTGCTCGGGATCAATTACAGTGAAGTAGCTAGGATTTCACCCAATTGGTGTTAGAATTAAATATACACAATATAAAATTTAACATTTGATCTAAAAACTTGGGGTGTGAATTGACACCTCTTGCTTCTGTGTGGCTCTACCAGTTATAAATTACTAGATCAGAGAAATGTGACACATATTTGAGCACCGTCATCATGCATGGAGGCTTTCTCATTTATCATTCAAGATTATGAACATAATATTATGAAAACACATTGATGTCTTACGTGCTACTCGGTAGGAGAAAAAATGTTATTATTTTACAAATCATTTTCAGATATAATAATAATAATAATTAGGTGAAATGTGTTGGATTTATTAGACTTCAGCCATAGACAAGTTTTTTTTAAGTATGTTCTTATTCTACACATACTATTGCTTGGATTGAATACTTTCATAATACGAAATTCATATTTAGGTTAATATTTAATTTTGTTGATGCTTGCCATTTAAACACCCCATACATGAGCTTACATTTTCGAGCAATGAACACTTGAAAGCATATTCACTTGATGCTAACATATGAGTACGTGATGAGTTTGACATCGATTAAGTAAGAGAGTGGAAATAAGAATACAGTCCTTGAGTGTAATAATGTATGTGTGAATTTTGAAGTTATTTGTCAAGTTAAATAATAGAATAGAGTATTTGTTTACGGATAAATCATCTATAAACATTTTCTCTTTATCAATAAGCCATGCCATTTGTGGGATGTTTAGATTTGTGGCAAATTATAGGAAGCTTGCCAAAGTAAGTCCACTATCTTTTCCTCAATTCTATTTTTGCTGCTGGTTTTTGCAAGGTCCTAGGTTTGTTATAGATCTCACGAATTGATAACAGAAGGAATATGGACTTAACCCAACGGCATACCTCAATTCTACACTTTTTTTTAACTATTGTTGTGATATTAAATTACCGTTCAATTCAGTTCATCTTTTGGATAATATTGATCTCCATTTCTTTAGTGTTATTATTGTCGAACCAAATTGCAAATTAGAAAAGGATTGGAGCCTTCCAATTTATTTTACTTCAAAGCTACATTCATCAAATCTCCTATATATGGGCCATTTACTGTTGTTGAAAATCACTTAAAAATTCTGTGTTAATGATATATGTAAAAATAAAAAGTGAAAAGCCGTTAATACATTTGCCCAATAAAATAAAGAAATTTTGAACAATAATATACATTACTTTAAGAATATTGGACGATAATACTTTCAACTTTAAATTTGAATGTTCATGCACCATACTATTGGCATATTTACTCTTTATATACAAAAGTCAAGTGCGAATGTGTCTTTTATCTATGTGATGCAATACTCTCACAACGGTATGTAATTGCATATGTTTAAAATGCAAGAATTTTGAAGTATATGCAATTGTGTATGTTGAATATGCACTTACATCACTGACTAAAACATCTTCAAAATTAGTCTTCATATTAATAGTAAATACGTTCATAATTTGGTGTACAAATATCTAAGTTCAAAATTAGAAGTATTATTGTCCAATACTCCAAAAATGCAATGTATCATTATTTAAAATTTCTTTAACAAAATAAAAATTGTACCCTAACACCATGGGTTGTGCCCTCATAGATCTTTATAAGGAGTTCATTTTGAATTTTTATCATTTCAACTAACCAAAAAAATATGATTTAATTCTTTTAACAAATTTTCTATTTAAAAATGTTCCGTACAAAGCACAGATTTATACTAGTATTATTAGTAAATCTAAAGTCAGCTATGTTATTAACCAAATAAAGTAATATAAAATTGTCCTACAAGCATTAATATGAGCTAATTTGCACCAACTCCAATAAACATTTCGTAAAAGTTAAGATCACTAATCAAATTTGAATATCATAATCCTGAATGGTACATGAACATGACATAAACCTAAACTTTTCCAGCCCCAATCAAATACTAAAGATATATCCACTAATCCACATTCATTGGTTTCGAAAAATTTCTCACAGACGACACGCCGAAAATATATTAATGTTTTCTCTCCCATACTACACTGCAGCTCCGTTTTCCACCAAGACGCTCCAGTTACACTTGGACGAGACACAGGCAAAACAAATAAAAAAATACATCATTTTACCTAAGTAAGCAACTTCCCCACGGCTTCTTAGCGTTGGCTGTAGCCTGTAATGCATGAATCACCCACGTGCGAGACTTGAACGGACAATATCACACATATAGCCGCCAAACCGGGCATTATAACAATTGCAAATGGGCAAAGGTGCACTTCGTTTTAGTAAAGTTTAAGCGTCTTTCATCTTTATTTATCTGAAAAGTTATTACACATTATATTAAAGAAAGTAGCTGTTCTTTCATAAATTGTATCATTTTAGATAGACCTCGCAAAATTGACCCGAGATCCGAAACTCGATCCGAACGACCCGGATTCATACTCGACCCGACACCCGAAATATACTCATCCGAAAGTAGACCCGAAACTCGAATTGACCCGAACCGAACCATACCCGATTCGAAATTTTCTATAAAGTTGCTTGTTTTGGCACGACGAGCGTATTTTACCAAAAATTGGTTGACCCGAAATCAAACCGAACCAAACCATACCCGACCCAAAACGAAACGACCCGAAATATCACTTAACCTGAACATGACACGACCCCAAAACTTCACCAAACCCGTACCTGAACCAAATGACCCATTTATCAGGTCTAATTTTAGATAATACAAGAGAGTATTAGTTATAATATTATATGTGTAACTATCCTTTTAGAAATTATATTTGCACCGCCAACAAGTACCCTGAAAGTGCAATGCCTAATTGTCATTGATTTATTTTAGTTTATGTTCTTAAAATCGACTGTTTTTTAATAATATTTTTTATGAGTGTGCATATTATTACGAGTTTGGTGCCCATTCTATTAGTGTATTTTAGATGAAGGATAAGTTATTAGTATTGTTTTTTTTTTTCTAATCATCACGTTACGTAGAGTTGTCCAAAGTAGTCAGAGGAGATGCAATTTGATAATTATTCTTTTGTCAACTCTGCTGAATTCTACTGCACACATACTGGCACGCACAAAAAAATTAATGTCTAAATAATGTCATACAAATAAGTTTAATTAGTGATTTTTGAAACTTTTAAAATCATCATATGTCTAATCAGCTGCCAAAAGGCATGCTGTCTGAGAATATCTAACTAAATTTATTATGATGGGCTGATTATATTCGTAAATGTAATGATGGAAATAGGAGCCTTGGCAAGGATGGCAACTTTGATGATTTAGGCTCTGTTTTTTCAATGGGTAAATTGAATGGATAATAGAGTGAAGTAGATTGAAGTAGATTAAAGTAGATTGAGGTAGGTTGAAGTTGGTATTTTTTTAAGGTGGGTTGAAATAGGTTAAAGTAGGTTGAAGTGGGTTGATGTTGGTTGAAGTTTGTTGAAGTTGGTATATTTTTTATGTGGTGGGTTGAAGTGGGTTAAAATAATAAGAATGTAACTAATGTGTGATAATTTATGAAGTTATCGAAATTTTATGAAATTTTTGTTTATTCCTTTTTATTTTTTATTTTTTATTTTTTATTTTTGTATTTTGTATTTTGTATTTTGTATTTTTATTTTGTATTTTTTATTTTTCGTTTTTCATTTTTTCATTTTTCAT
This sequence comes from Carnegiea gigantea, assembly GCA_029747015.1. NCBI lineage: Eukaryota > Viridiplantae > Streptophyta > Magnoliopsida > Caryophyllales > Cactaceae > Carnegiea > Carnegiea gigantea. Next base: position 382,029 of record JAKOGI010000413.1, on the reverse strand, counting down.
TTTTTTATATTTTATATTTTATATTTTATATTTTATTTTTCATTTTTTATTTTTTATATTTTATTTTTCATTTTTCATTTTTTATATTTTATTTTTTTATTTTTGTATTTTTCATTTTTTATTTTTTATTTTTCGTTTTTCATTTTTTCATTTTTTATTTTTTCATTTTTTATTTTTCATTTTTTATTTTTCATTTTTCATTTTTTATATTTTTATATTTTATATATTTTATGTTTTTATGTTTTATTTTTTATGTTTTATTTTTTATGTTTTATTTTTTATTTTTTATTTTTTTATTTTTGTAATTTTCATTTTTCATTTTTCATTTTTTATTTTTTATTTTGTATTTTTGTATTTTGTATTTTGTATTTTGTATTTTGTATTTTCTAATTTTTTTATATTTGTATTTTTTATTTTTTATTTTTATTTTTCATTTTTCATTTTTCATTTTTCATTTTTATTTTTTAAATTTTATCTTATTTTTTATTTCTATTTTTTTTATTTTTTATTTTTTATTTTTATTTTTTAATTTTTTAATTTCTTGGTTCTTATTTTTTATTTTTTAAATTTTTTATTTTTTTAATTTTTAATTTTAAATTTTTAAATTTTTATTCAAAAATAAAAATTAAAATTTAAAAATAAGAAATAAAAAGTAAAAAATAAAACAAACATCATAAAAAATACAAAATAAAAAATAAAAAATAAGAACCAAGAAATTAAAAAAATAAAAAATAAAAAATAAGAAAATAAAAAATAAAAAATAAAAATAAAAATAAAAATAAAAATAAAATAAAAAATAAAAAATAAAAAATAAAATAAAAATAAAAATAAAAATAAAAAATAAAAAACAAAAAACAAAAAAAAAATATAAAAAAAAATAAAAATAAAAATAAAAATAAAAATACAAAATAAAAAATAAAAAATACAAAATACAAAATAAAAAATACAAAATACAAAATAAATAATAAACAATAAAAAATAAAAAATATAAAAGTATGAGCATAAATTTCACAAATTTCGATAACTTCATAAATTATCACACATTAGTTACATTCTCGTTATTTTAACCCACTTCAATCCACCACATACAAAATAAACCAACTTCAACGCACTTCAACCTACATCAATCCACTTCAATCTAGTTCAACCTATTTCAACCCAACTCAAAAAAAAAAATACCAACTTCAGCCTACCTCAACCTACCTCAACCTACTTCAACCGACTTCACCCTTTTTCCCACCCAATGTACTCACGAAAACAACAGGCCCTAAATCCCATATGATACTTTACAAATTATTAAAATTATGAAGGGGTGGGTTGAAGTTGGTTGAAGTGGGTTGAAGTTGGTATTTTTTTTTAGGTGGGTTGAAGTAGGTTGAAATAAGTTGAAGTAGGTTGAAGTGGATTGAGATTGATAAATGTGGATTGACCCACGAAAAGAACAGAGCCTTAGTGCCGTATAATAAACTAACTTAAATCTAACAATACAAAGTTTTAAAATTTTATTAGGTAGCAATCGATATCATCATTTTATAGTAATATATAGTAATTAACCGATTCTGCAAGTTGCGGCCAATTTCACTATCAAACATTCACCAACGCGTTTATCGCACCAGTGAGGAAAATAATAGTTAGCAATTCACAAGCGTCCGAAAAAACATTTCCAAACCCACCTTCTCGTTCCTTCGTCACTTTCCGAATCTTATTTTGACTTTGCAATGTCCGCCCACATCACCAGCTCAATCCGCCCTCTTTCTCTGCTCTATATATTGCCCTCTTCCGAATCCAAGGCATATCAAACCACAAGACTTCAGTAATATCGTAGAGTTAAGAAGATGAAGGGCTTCCAGCAGATGAAGGTGTTGCTTGTCTTTGTTCTGGTCTCCCTACTACCCCTCTCATTTGCCAAACTTCGAGTTGGATTCTACAAAGCCTCTTGTCCTCAGGCCGAGTCTATAGTTCAACAAGCTGTGCAAGCGCGCTTTGGAGTTGATAAGTCTGTTACTGCCGCCCTAGTTCGCATGCATTTCCATGACTGTTTTGTTAGGGTAAGTTGTGCTTACTTTGCTGTTGTTGCCTCACTTATTTATGTTGGCTGCGTTCGGTAATAGAAATTAAAGTAGATATTAATATTTTGTAGTGGTCAACATGTGATAGACTACTACGTAAAAGTGTTCGATAAAATTGAGTTACTATTCACCAACACTAATTATGGAGTTTGCAACTATATATTTTCTTTCCTGTTGATAAGATTTAAATCATTAATGTACTAAATTATATACCCTGTTAAAGATTAAGAAAATGGTGACATGAACACCATTAAAAATTAGATAATGTCAATCATCTCTCACACTATTAGTTAAAGTCATTTAAAAAGAAACATGAAATCATGCAACCCCCAAAAAGTACAGCTTTGCATCATATGGGAATATTTTCTGGTCTTGCATCCCCCATTTCACTAAAGTTCAGTTATTATTGGCCCAATAAAAGATAGAGTTCTCCTATTACAGATTTTCTCTATTTACAAAACTTGAACACTAAACTTTACTCAGGTGTCAAATCATTTGAATCAATCTACATTGGTATTATATGAGAATATTTAATTCCTCATAAATCCCCTTCTCGTACCATACCTCCTTATTTTTGTCACGTAATTGGCACGTCAAATGATTTTGATCCAATATATATATATATATATATATATATATATATATATATATATATATATATATATTCAGAATTTGAAATGTCTCACACATGGAGAGCGGCCTACGGTTCCATCCCTAATGAATTTAGACATTTCTGATTCGCATGTCGTGAACTCATTATCGATATTGTTGCATCAAGACCAGCTAAAGATACATGGCGCAATACTGTTATTAGTTAATCTCATTAGTTTCTTGCTCCATAGGGTTGTGATGCATCCATACTACTAGACTCCACCGGGAACAACCAAGCGGAGAAAGCTTCAGGCCCAAACTTAACCGTAAGAGGGTTTGAGCTCATAGATCAAATCAAGTCCCAACTTGAGGTGGCATGCTCTCAAACCGTATCTTGTGCTGACATCATCACGCTTGCAACCCGTGATGCCATAGCCCTTGCTGGGGGCCCACAATACAATGTGCCAACTGGGCGACGCGATGGGCTTGTGTCACAGGCCAGCGAGGTGAACCTACCTGGCCCAACTTTCACGGTGGCACAAGCCCGACAAACATTTGGTGCTTGCGGGTTGACTTTAAATGACATGGTGGTGTTGTTGGGCGGTCACTCAGTGGGAGTGGCCCATTGCAGTTTCTTCCAAGACAGACTATCCAACTTCCAAGGCACTGGTACTCCAGACCCCACCATGGACCAGAATTTGGTTACAACCTTGACGGGAACATGCGGGTCGAACCCCAACGTGGATCCTACTGCTTTCCTTGATCAAAACACATCGTTTGTGCTTGATAACCAGTACTACAATCAGATTTTAAGTAAGAAAGGGTTGCTCCAAATTGACCAAGAACTAGCACTAGACAAATCAAGCTCAAAAATGGTTTCAAACTTGGCAGCCAATAATGCCTTGTTTGGACAAAGCTTTGCAAAGGCGATGATCAAGATGGGAAATATCCAAGTGCTCGAGGGTAATGCCGGAGAAATTAGGAAGAATTGTCGAGTGGTAAATTAGGCCCAACTCAGAAGAAGGAATTGACAAATAGCATCTCTTTTTTGGTTTAGAGGTATGAGGTTTAGTTATCTGTTTCCAACATCAACTCCGTGGTGAAAGGGGATAGCAATTGATTGATTCATTCTAGCTAGGAAACATGCAAAAGATTATGTATGTTTTGAAGAAATGAAATAAATACATGACCAAAATGTCAACTGTACTTTTAAATACAAGAGACATCGATGATGCTTTTTTTTTTTTTTTTTAAATCCTGAAACTGTTTCGAGGTTAACAATCTGACATTAAGATTTGTCTCATGGTTAAAACAAATAAGGTGCTTCTATTTTAGTAACAGCAGAGAGGATTTTGGCCCAACCGGGTTAAAAATATATTGATGCATCTGCTTTGGGGTCAACAACCCAGCCCGAGATTTGTTCCCCCGTTGGATCAAAAAAGGTTCTGCCATTCAAGCTTGGGGACGCAACGCTAGGATTTGTGGCTCCGCTGGATCCAAAAACAGTGCTTCCATTTTGGCTGAACAACCCAACCCCAAGATTTGTGTTTGTACTCTTGTTTCAGAGTTAACAACTGTAGTTGGCATGAGCGGATCTTAGTGGAGGCGAGGGTTGTCCATGTATGCCCCTAACTCAAAAAATGTCTAACAAGCTACTTTCAAAGGGTTAAGTTTGGTATTTATGGACACTCCTAAAAATAGTCCAAAAAAACTATACATACACCTAAATTTAAGTATCCAACTGACCTAATTGTGCTAGCATTAGCAATTTTAGTTTTTTAATGCAAAGTACAACAATAAAGGGACATGGGAACACAATAAAACAATAAAAGAAAATTTATTCTAATGTATCCCTCTTCCCAATGAACACAGTAAATTAGCACATCCATTCACTCAAATTCAATAAATTAACTCTCTCTCTCTCATGAAAGCGCAAGGAACAAGGGAAATAAAACTTTGGAATATTACAAGCCTAAAACCCCCATCGTTGGAAGTTGAGACCTCAATCAGCGAGTCACCTACCTGCCTCCTCCCCGCCCCCCCAAGACCCTAATATATGGGATTCATGCCAATATTTGAACAATTTTTTGGATAGTTATGGAAAGACAGGTGTATTTGATAAAATTTCTAATGACACTATTATTTGATTTTGAATATAAAAAAAATCTAAAGAATAGATGTAATTGTAGATTATTGCAATGTCTCGTGTATTGTTTAAATATGTTAGTCCATCTGACAATAAATATTAGTAGGTGGATACCCCTGATACAAATATGTAGATCCACCAGTGGTTGTTGTTGGAGATCAACCGCAACAACCTATGGAGGATACAAAAGCAAAGGTCAGGGTTTGGGCTCCAGAAGGCTCAAATAGATTTCCATTTTCTACCCTTGTCTTGGTCCCGCCCCCTTTCAAGGGAGTGCTTTGCATCTTCTTGCTGATAATAGTCTACAGTGGAATGTAGTAGGATGGATTGGTACTTTAGTTTTATAAAGTCATAGTACGGATCTGCTTTTTTTGTGGGTATATTGTAGGTGTAGAATAGGTGGGAGTGGGAAGGAGTGGAAAGAAATGAGTAAGAGTTGGAAGAAGTGGGTGAGAGTGAGTAGGAGTGGTTTGTTGGATGTGGAAGTGGGAAGGAGTGAGAATAAGTGGGAGTATTGATATTAGTAATGTTAACGACTTATGTAACATAATAATAATAATTATAATAATAGTAATTATTATTAATTAATAATAAAAATAATCATTAATATTAATAATAACTAATATCAAAATTAATATTAATAATTATTATTAATGATTGATATTAATAGTGTGACATCGGGAAGTGTCCTCCAAACAGGCAGCCAGGCCATAGTCGGCAGTTGCAACAGGTCGGCACCCCGGCGGCGCCGGCACGTACGCTTCGAACGGACAGACAATTTCTCGGGATTTTCAGCTGGTGGTTCCCAACCAAGGTCTTGGTGAAGTAGGCGTGCGGTGGGTAGTGGTGGCTCTGTGACTGTAGTCGCCAGCGTGTTGTTCTTAGTGATAACATAGAACGATCTGATCGTTGGGGTCCTCTAGAAACCCCCTCATTGCCCACCAAAGTCAGAATTTTCTGGTTTCTTGGTTGCCCTTGCATTTCACCATTTTTGGAGTTGAGTTGAAGTTGCACGGAAATTTGAGGTGTGTGAGGTGTTTGTTCAGACTCAAGTTTTGATTTGTTGGAGCAAGTCAGGTGTCTTAACAGTTCCAAATTTATTTCAATTGTTCTTGAAGATTTGGGTGTTAGGGTCAGATTTTTGAGAGGCGTATATTCTTGCAGTGGTGTGTCTGGTCTGAGTTGGTAATTTGCAATAATTCCCAGGTCCTAAATTTTCCAAATTTTCCTAAATACGTCCTTTCATTTGTGTTTAGTGGGTATTCGTTTAAGACCCTTTGTATCTACTGAGTTGGTAATTTGCAACCATTTCGCCTGCATCCTTTGTTGCTCTTCTGAGTGTTGTAAGAATTATCCATTGGGCCAGCCTGGTAGGTGAGTAGAATTTTAGGATAAGGGTCACCTACTCTTTTTACCAGTGCTACTTTTCTTATTATAGTGGAAGTTGCAAAGTTTTTCTGGCTTCATTACATGCTTTTTCTTAGTCTGGCTTCGTTACTTGCTTTGATCTTTTAGGGGTGTGGGCTTCTGTACTAGTATATTGTGCTATTTTAGCTTAGCTTGGGTTATTTTATCACTCAGAAGGGTTATTTGCTTATAGTTCTTTGCTCATTCATTCTCTTTTGGCTAATTGTTTATTCTTGTCTAGTAGATTGCTAGTCTTATAAAAAAAAAATTGTGTTGATTGTTCTAGTTAATTTATTGTTATTTTGCTCATTCATTCTCTTTTGAATAGTTGTGTACTCTTGCCTAGTGGTTTTCTAGTCTTTCTAACAATTTCTGTTGTTGGAGGTATTAGTTTTCAATTCTTTGTAAGGTCTTTTATTATTGTTGTTGGTGTTGGTGTATTAGTATTACCCTTTTAGTTATTAGTCTTATTATTGATTAGTGTGTATTCTTACCAAGTAGATTTTCAGTGTTGTCAGCTAGTTTCAGTAACCTGGTCTTTTCCTATCATTTGGGTCCTCCCAGGGATTATTTTTGAGGTGTTTTATTCGCTTACCCCCTAGTTTTATCTTAAGGGCTTTCCTTCTGTGTTATTAGTACGCTCTTTTAGTGAGTTGCGGGGGGTGAGTGTCGGAACTTTAGCTAGTGGCGAGCAATGTAGCTGCGTCAGCCAGTCCTCCGGGGGCTACTGGGGTTAGGAGGGGTTCAGGTTTTCAGAAGGTGCGCCTAGCGTCTTGGAATATTGGATCTCTTATGGGTAAGTCTATAGAATTGGTTAAATCTTTGCGTAGATGTAAGATTAGCATAGCTTGTGTTTAGGAGACTAAGTGGGTAGGGGCTAAAGCGAGGGCATTTAATGGGTACAAACTGTGATATTCGGGGTCAAATAGTGCGAGAAATGGCGTTGGCATTTTGGTTGATAAGGAGTGGGTTGACTTTCTCTTGAAGTGAGGCGTAAGAATGATCGAATTATGGCCATTAAGGTTCTGGTGGGTTCAGAGTTCATAAATGTGGTTAGTGTTTATACTCCTCAAATAGGTTTGCCGGATAATATCAAGAAGCAATTTTGGGAGGATTTAGATATGGTCATTCAGGATGTACTCCGAAGCGAAAAGCTTTTCATAGGAGGAGACTTTAATGGTCATATTGGTGTTGACTCAGACGGGTTTGACACAGCTCACGGAGGTTTTGGTTTTGGAAGAGAAACAACAGAGGAGTTTATCTACTGGACTTCACAGTGGCTTTTGATTTGATGGTGGTAAACTCCTTTTTTAAGAAGAAGGAGGACCATTTGGTAACCTTTAAGGGTGGCTCCATAAAAACCCAGATTGATTTCTTCCTAATTAGGGCGGATAATCGAAGGTTGTGTAAGGATTGTAAGGTGATTCCTAGTGAGCATTTGGGAACCCAGCATAGATTGCTAGTATTGAACATGGACTTCAAATGTTATAAGTGGAAGAAGAGGAGAGTTGGGGACCCTAGAGTTAAGTGGTGGACCCTTACTAAGGAGAACGTTGTGTTTTTAGCGGAGAGGATAGCTGCAGAAGGTGCTTAGAGGCAGGTAGAGGATGCAGACACAATGTGGGAAGCAATGGCAGAATGTATTCGAAGGTTGGCTAGAGAAATCCTAGGTACTTCTGGGAGAGGGGGAAACAAAATGAAGGGTGCCTGGTGATAGAACGAGGAGGTAAAGGAGAAAGTCAAGGAGAAAAAAGTGGCATACGCTTTTTTCATGAACAGTGGAGCAGAGGAAGAGAGAGAGAGAGTAGTAGAGATAGATATAAGGCCGCTAAGAAAGTAGCTAAGAAAGCTGTTGCTGTAGTTAAGAGCAGGGCTTATGATAGGTTATATCGTAGACTGGAGACTAAGGAAAGGGACAAGGAAGTCTTTAAACTGGCGAGGGCTAGAGAAAGAAAAACAAGGGATTTGGGTATTGTGAGGTGCATCAAGGATGAATTTGGAAAGGTGCTGTCTGATGATGCAGAAATCAAAGCGAGATGGCAAAGGTACTTCTCCAAACTTCTCAATGGTGAAGTGACGGAAGATGTCCGAAGTAGGGAACAAGAGTGTAGTGAGAGGCTCCTTGTGCCGCGTTGGTGTAGTCACATCAGCAAGGACGAGATTAAGAAGGCCTTAAACAAGATGACTAATGGGAAGGCAGAGGATCCAGATCAGATACCAATGGAAGTGTGGAGGTGTTTGGACGGAGTAGGATTAGAGTGGTTTACGGAGCTTTTCAATGTTATTTTTAGGATAGCTAAGATGCCTAATGAATGGAGGGGTAGTACAGTCATTCGGCTGTATAAGAACAAAGGGGATATTCAGGATTGTAATAATTTTAGGGGTATAAATTTACTCAGTCATACTATGAAGTTATAGGAGAGGGTGATTGAGAGAATGTTACAGAAGGATATTTCAATATCAGAGAACCAATTTAATTTTACGCCAGGCACGTCGACTATAGAGGTGATTTACCTCCTTAGAAGGCTCATGGGTTTGTACAGAGATCAAAAGGTAGATCTTCATATGGTGTTCATTGACCTGAAGAAGGTATATGATAGGGTTTCGCGTGAAGTATTATGGAGATGTTTGAGAGAGAAAGGAGTGTCACTCATGTATATTCGAATTATTAAGGATATGTACAGGGGCGGTAGGACGAGTGTTAGGACACTAGGAGGTGTCACAAATGAATTTCCTATTGATATGGGCCTGCATCAGGGTTCCGCCTTAAGCCCTTTTTTTTTTTTATCTCTCTAGCTATGGATAAACTTACAAAAGGGATTCAAGATGAGGTACCTTGGTGTATGCTATTCGCAGATGACATTGTTCTTATTGATGAGACCAGTCAGGGAGTAAATGACAAGTTGGAGCAATGGAGACAATCTTTGGAATCTAGAGGTTTTCGTATTAGTAAATCAAAAACGGAATACCTTCATTGTTGTTTCAGTGGAAGGGTAGAGGTGAGGGGTGAAGTCACCTTGGATGGGATGATAATACCAAAGGTTGATAAGTTCAGGTACCTAGGCTCGATCATTCAGCAGAATGGGGATATTAACGAAGATGTTAACCATAGAATAAAAGTGGGTTGGCAAAAATAGAAGTATACCTCAGGTGTGCTGTGTGATAAGAGGATGCCTGTAAAATTAAAAGGCAAAGTTTATCGTACGGTAGTTAGATCGGCTGCAATGTATGGATCAGAGTGTTGACCTCTAAAAAAGACTCAGATTCAAAGGTTGATGGTAGCAGACATGAGGATGATTAGGTGGATGTGTGCTTATACAAGAATAGACAGAATTAGGAATGAGGTTATCAGAGACTTAGTTAAAGTGGCCTCCATCGAAGATAAGATGAGAGAATTAAGACTCCGATGGTTTGGTCATGTGAAAAGAAGGAGCGTGGATGCTCTAGTAAGGAGATGTGAGAGGATTAATATCCCCGAAGGTAAAAAAGGGAGGGGATAACCAAAGAAGAGTTTGGACGAGGTGATTAGAGAGGACTTGAGAGTTGTAGGATTGACGGAGGACGTCGCTCAGGATAGAAAACATTGGCGGGATAGGATTAAGTTCTTGCATCGCAGAGAGGGGGCCTCATAGTCAGTCTTTTCAGTTACAGTAGGGTAGTTTTGGCAGTAGTGTCATGTTTGTCTGCAGGAAGTACTTTCATCTGGGAAGTGACAGCGGTTGCTTACCTCTGGTTATTAAGGTATATTTCCCTCCTCTGCTTTATTGTTCCTTTGTTTCATAGCTACGGCAACTTAATTTTGCTTATGCATCTTACTCATTTTCTGGCTATTGTGTGCTTCATTTCCTCATTAAATGTTTCCCTAAAATCCTTCTTTCACAAAACGTTTTCACAAAGTCGTGTTTTTGTGGGACTCTTGGAATTGGCCTCTCTATGGGTAGGGATACCGGTAGGGGTAAGGTTGCCTATATCTGGATCTCCCCAGACCCCCGAAAGCGGGACCTACACTGGGAGGTGGTGGTGGTGTTGTTGTCGATTAATATTAATAGTAATACATGTTATCAATAATAAAAATTATTATTGTTCATGAATATTAATAATAATTACTATAATAATTACTATTTATATTAATAATAATTATTATTACTGTAAATAATCATAGTTAACATTAATATCGATAATAACGAAAAAAAATAGTTACTAAAATTAACAATAATTACTTATAACAAAATTAATAATTAATAATATTAAGAACAATAATTATTATTATTATAACTATTATCAATAATAATAATAAATAATAGTAATTATTAATTAATAATTAATTAACTACATAAATATAATAATACTTATAATTATAAAACTAATTACTATTAATCCTTTTAATAATTAATAATAATTAATAATATTAATTAATTAATTATTATAATAATGCAATTCGTTCATTAATAACAAAAATAACAATGAATCACTAAAAATAATTGTTAATGACAATATCTATAATAATAATTCTCAATAATATTCATATTATTTATAATAGTAATATTTTTTATTAATTATTAATATTAATAATAACTATTACAATTGTGCTTATTGTAATGATGGTGATCATTACTATTATTATTATTATTATTGTTGTTGTTGTTGTTGTTGTTATTATTATTGTTATTATCATCATCATCATCAACGGACATTAGTAATAAGTTCAATAATAATTATAACTAATAATGATTATTGTCGTTACTTTTCATAACCCAATAGTAATTAATACTAATGTTCATAATAACAATATTTTACTTATTACTAATATTATTATTAATTATTAACAATAAAAAATAACTAATAATATTAACAATAATAATAAAAATTATGATTAACATTATTCATAATAATAACAATAATTAATATTAATAATCATTAACGTTAATAATTATTGTGTCAAAATTAATTAATTAATATTATTAATGATTGTTGTTGTGAATATTAAAAATAATTATTGTTAATCTTATTATTAATCAATAGTTATTATTGTAATAATTAGTATAGACCCGTGCGATGTATGAAATATATTTTAAATTAAATTTTAATTTAAAAACTATAGAGTATTCATTTTATAAAATCACTTGTCTTATAAATATTTTATGAATATTAAATGAAACATGGTTTGATTTACTTGATCGTATAATTAGCAAAATTTACTTTTTCAAGCAATGGAAACTTTAATTGGTGAATCAAGTCCTTCTCCCCTATGTCTAAAACTCTCAAATCTCACTAAGTTCAGTTGCAAAGTGGATTATACCTGGAAAAACTAACTCATTAAGGGCATGTTCTTTTCGTGGGTCAATTCTAAAATACCAACCTTAACCTACTTCAACCTACTTCGACCTACTTTAATCTACTTCAACCCACTTCAATCTATTTCAATCTACTTTTATTATTTTAACCAAATTTAATCTATCACATAAAAAAATTTCACACACTTCAACCTACTTTAACCTACCTTATTCTACTTCAACCTACCTCAATCTACTTTAACCCATTTCACTCTTTTACTTACTCCAATGTACCCACAAAAAGAACAAGCCCTAAAAGTATGTCTTGATTCATGAAATAATCAGCACATAACATGAGACAATTGGGATCATATGTCACTTACGTATAAAATAGTTTCACTATATTATAAGCGAAAAATGCCCCTTCCTTTACATTAGATGAGACCACCTTCGAGAATAATTAGTTATCCAAATCTCTTTCAAAACAAAGTCATGTCCTCCTTTTAACTCCTAGGTTTATGCATTATACATCAACATTTATGGATTGCAAATTTTACACCATAATGTATCTAACATTTGATAATACCTATGATAACCTATAAAAAAATATGAATCCAAAAATATAACGTATATTGGAGACCCTCACCTAGTTATAAACATAGAAAATTATACATAAATTCTTTGTGATTTCCAAAATAAATTGAACAAATCAATTTCCTAGAGAGAGAGTGTGTGTGTGTGTGTATGTGCGTGGTTTGATGAGAGAAAGAGAAGTGCACAGAATCGACAGCTGAAAGTATTTAAAGCCCTGACATTTACGTATCACGTATAATCAAAAATATGAGGAGTGGGTAGTTAACTCCCCTAAGTTTTCTTTTTAAAAAATAAATAAAAATAAAGCAGTATTTTGCTTGGAGAGAGACAACAGTTACAAACTATTTTTTTTTTAAAACTTTAAAATCAAGGGTTTAGATTTAATGAGTTAATAATATTTGTGGCTAAGATTACACCAATTTCTACAAATCATTCTCATGTTAGTATTTTAGAGTTTTTCAAATATTGTTATTAATATAATGCAGATAGATAAATAGATTAGATACAAAATCAAAGGCCTAGATGTAATAGATGATTAATTTTTATGGTTAAGATTATATCAAATCCTGTAAATCACTTCCATTGTAGCTAGCATTTTAGGTTTTTTCAGAGATTATCACTTTTGTTAACTGCTTGAATTTTTTTTGGATAATAAAATTATCATGTATCCTTTATCAAATATAATCGAAATTATAAGTGATTTTTTTAAAAAATAAAAATTATAAATAGGTATTTTACTTAGATAAGGTGTTTTTTTTTAAAAAAACTGAAAACTACGGTCTAAATTTAATGAATAAATATAATTGCCTAATTTTTTTCCCTAACTAATTGAATTATCATCTATCTTTTATCATATATATCCAAAATTATGGGGAATTTTTAAAATAAAATAAAGAGATATCTTAACTTTAAAATCGACGATTTAGATTTAATGCATGAATAGCTTTTATGATTAAAATTACCCCAAATCTTACAAATCACTCTTGTTGCATCATTCCAGGGTTTTGCAAAGATTCCTATTATAATAGCATGGATAGCAATTATGAATTAATAATAAAAATAATAATTAATCACTAACAATAATAAATAATAATAATTACAATAATAATTACGATTGATAATAATTGTCATAATAATTATTAAGACTAATAATAACAATCATTAATATTGAAATATTAATAGTAATAATAATAATAATTATTATTGTAATTATAATAATTACAATAATTTTTATTGTCAACGAATAAGAATAAAAGCGACAATAATAATTAAAAATATTAATAATAATAATAATCATATTAATTATTAATATTAACAATAATTATTAATATTAATATTAATATTAATATTAATAGTAATAACATCAATCATTATTAATTATTTATATTAATGAATTATAAAAATAATAAAACTTAGTAATTATTAATATTATTAAGAACTAGTGGTAAAAAATAATAATTAAAAATATTAAGAATAACAATAATAAAAGTTATTAATATTATTAATAATAATTGATATTAATAACTATTAATATTAATTACCATTATTTTGAAATTGATTAAACAATAATTAATTATTATAACTATTTTTAACATTTAAAAATGATTAGTCTTAAAGTTATTATTATTTTATAATAGTTATTAATAAAATTAATTAATAATTAACAATACTAGTTATTGATTGATAACAAATTTAATAATTAACCATTAAAAATAATAATTAAAAATAATAATTACCATGATAATTACAATTAGTAATAATAATCATAACAACCTTTTTGTATTAAATTAAATGTAATGTTTATATTAACAATAATTATCATCAATATTAATAACAATTGTTACTATTATAATTATAATTATAGTAGTAATAATAATTTATAAAGAATATTAGTAGTAATTACAATACTAATGAATATGAATATTAATTATACTTATTATTATTGTTGTTAATAACAAAAATAATTGTTGATGGTAATTTTAATAACAATTATTATTAATATTATTATTTATTAATAATAATTGTTAATAACAATCATAATAGTGGTAATTATTAATTAATAATATAAATGACAACAAATGATAAAAAAGTACTAATATTCATCATGATTAAAAAAATAATTACAACAATAATTCTTATTAATATTAATAGTAATGATCATAATAATTGTGAATATTAATAATGATTGTCAATATTAACATTAATATTAATGATCAATAATAATTAACAATTATTATTATTAATAAAAATTAGTAATAATTACAATAATAATTGCTATTTATACTAATAATAATTATTATTACTACAAATAATAATTGTTGATATTAATATGAATAATTCGAAAACTTACTAATTAATAATAGTAAATATTGATAAAAATGATACTTAATAATTTTAAGAATAATAGTAATTGTTAGTAGTATTACTAATAATAATTAATAAAAATAAT